>APFE031460925.1:81731-182329 GCA_000404065.3 Pinus taeda
AAACTAGGAAACCAATCCATTCATTAAATGTTTGCTATTTCATGCATGAATCTTCTAGAATAGGTAAATGAGTGTCATAGTAACATGAAAATACATTAATTACATCAAAGAGCGTGAAAAGTCCCATCTCAAGTCAAAACTGGTCAAAGCTGGGCGAATTCCTGAGCTGTAGATGAATTTCCTGTGAAAACTGCCCAACATGTCGCGCGCCTTTGGAGCTCTGTTTGGGGCACTTGTAGGTGGCCAAATTGGGCAAGGGTAGGCTTGTTGGAAAGGTCTGTGAGTCTACTTTCTAACCCAACTGGAATTTCTGAATTTGGAGTTCATTTGCCCTGTCAAAACTCAATTCTCCCAAGACAGCTTTCTGCAGTTCAAAAAGGTGGCAGAAAGTCAAATTTTGCATGTTTTTTGACTTTTTGGAGGCCCAAAACATGACAAAATCTCAAGTCCATCCATATGCATATGTAACTTTGCATGAAAAATCTGGAAATGCTGAGTTTTTGTCAAATGGAGTTGTCGGGACGACGTGTCTCACCAGGGGTGAGACGCGTTAATGAGCAAAAACCTGTAAATTGCCAAAAAACACCAAAAATGACCCAAAATGCTCAAAAAAAATTGAAATTTGTGTTGTGGCTGAGCTATTTAGTGCTATGCTCCTTCAAGGAAGCCTCGGCCAAGATACGGAGGGGATCGAGCCTTTTTCTCCGTTTTAATGCCTTTGCCAACCGCCTTTGAAGCACTTTCATTTTGGCCTTGCACACATGCATTCTTGCCCAGTAATGGTTTTTCATGTTCCTTCTCTTGGTTGGCCTTAGCCAACAGCCTCTCCAAATGTGTTTTTGCCTGGATGAGCATGGACTCTCAATCAGCGGGCAATGGGTCACCGGGTCTTCTTCGGTTCAAGATTCGGTCACTACGAATCCTCCATAGCTCATCAAGTGCTTTCTCCTCCACCAACTATTTGTTGCGCTGCTCCAGGTAAGTGATGGTCCATTGGGCACCCTCAAATCTCCTCTGTAAGGCATCATTTTCAACTCTGAGATGCTGAATGATCTCCTTTGCCTCTCGACTAGGAGAACTGGCCTCAAGATCAATAACCTCAGTATCTGGAACTCCTGATGGCCCCTCATCAATCATGGGTTGTTTGTCCCTCTGTGCTGCCTGTGCTGGTGAAGAAAGCGAGGCCCCTTCCACCTGATGTGGAGATAACACTCGTCGAGCTGCTGCAAATAAGGCCCTTGGGCCTTTCTGATAGGTGACCAGAGGTGAGGAGCTGACATGTTATAGAGTGTTTTTCCTTGCACAATTTGATCATTACAAACACATTCATGATGTTTCCCAACTAATCCAGTAGTTATTCACAAGTTTGAAAGGCCTACCTCAAACAATTTAATGAAGTAAAGGAGCTTGAGCAATTCTAACATGAGCTGGGGAAAACTAGCTTGACATGTCGCGCAGCCTGCCCAACATGTCGCGCACCTCCCAACATGTCGCGCCAGTTACAAAATTACACTCTGTGAGACCCTCTGACATGTCGCGCACAGCCCAACATGTCGCGCACCTAGCTTGACATGTCGCGCTTTTTCAGGAGGCTTTTGGAGGCCTTCCCGGTGTCGGAATCGGGCGCAGGATAGCTCGTTGGAAAGGTATTTGAGTCTACTTTCCAACCCAACTGGAATTTTTCAATTTGGAGTTGATTTGACCTGTCAAAAATCAAATCTCCCAAGACTGGTCAAAAAGTGCCAAATGAGGCTGCCTCAAGGAAGAGTGCTGTTGCAGTCAACTTTTGCATGCCTTCCTCAACCCCAAATTTAGCTCATGATAGCTCATTGGAAAGCTCTTTATGTCTAGTTATCATTTTACCCATCAAACAAATCATTTGGCCAACCAAGCTAGGAGAAAACTTGATTTTCCCAAGGTCACTTTAGAGGTGTCTTTGATTCTCCTGAGGCAACGGAATTATTGACATTTCTCTCAAACCATGACACCTGTGCAAAAAGTGAAGGATTTGTTTCTTCCTTGGCATGTTGTGGACAAAAAACTCTCTCAGTTTTGAAAAAATCATCTTTGATTGCTCTTAAACATCATTTTAGTGAAACTTATCCCGATGTGTGGAACAAGGGTTTTGGTCGAAATGAAGCGAAATGAAGGGGATAAGGGGCTTCTAAATTCTTGAGGAAATGTTTGGGAGTAGGGAGGGATGTTAGGAAGTAGGGGAAAGTGGAATCTCAGAGATTGATTGAGGGGAAGGGGTCCAAAAGGGCAAAACACAGGCCCAACCTAGAAAATTGCCACGTTGTAGCAAGAAACTAGGGTTTGTGGAAAAATGAGGAATTTGGGGGATCTTAGTGATGGGAAGTGTTTAATAAGGTAGATGAAGGATAGGGGAAGGTGTATGAACATCTGGATACAAGTTTTGCTGATGATTTGGCCATCAAAGAGAAATTTCCTTTAAAACCCTAGGAGAGGGAAATGAACCTTACCTAGGCACAACTAAAGTGTGAACAAGGTGTAAAATGACCCAGTGGAACTTGACATGATGATGAAAACCCTCTGACTGATGATAGACTCAGCTGAATAGTGACATAGACTGACATTTGGGCGACTTTGAAAGGAGTGAAATCAAACCCTAGACCTAATGCCTAGTGATCAAATTTTGCTTGAAGACTCACTGAAATGACAAAATTTGACCTTGACACTTTGAGACCACTTTGTAAGAGCATATTTGATCACTAGAGGAAAGCTACAAAGGCTGACACTAACAAGGCGCATGTGGGGGGCATCAATCTGGTTATGCTATGGTGCAAAAGATTTTACGAGCAGGATACTTTTGGCGAACAATATTCAAAGATTGCATAACCACAGTCAGGAGTTGCCATGCTTGTCAAATCTTCAATCGCAAAACCAGAATACCACCTGCACCTCTACAGCCAGTAGTTGCTGTTGGGCCATTCACCAAATGGGGCATAGATTTCATGACATGTGTTATCACTCAAGTTTTCCCAAAATTTTTAAGAAAGGGAAAGGAGGCCGAGGTAACCACAAACCAATCTTTTAGATGGGGATTCTAGACAATCTGCATCCAGAGAGGGCTCTCTCTTTAAGTTTTAGCTTTGTTTTTTAAAGATATTAGGCTAGTCATGAAGTTTGGGAGTTTGTTTGATATTGGATGGTGGGATTAAATAGAAAAGGGATAATACTTAGTAGTCTAGGCCATTGGGCTAATGGAGTCATGTAAGATCACTTAACTGGACTTGATTTCTTAAGAAAGGATGGTTTCACAGGGCAAGATGGTCAAACATGGAACAAATAAAGACTTGGAATAGATGGAATGGATTTCAAAAATGGGTGAAGGGAAATTAAGAATCCTTCAAACTATTTTAAGAGGGAACTTGGATGATTACTGAAAAAGAGCAGTTAAGTATTCTTTAACAAATAATCAAAATGAAAAAAAACTAGAAAACAAGAGCAATTAAGATTTCACTGTTTATCCTAATTCA
Source organism: Pinus taeda (assembly GCA_000404065.3). Lineage (NCBI taxonomy): Eukaryota > Viridiplantae > Streptophyta > Pinopsida > Pinales > Pinaceae > Pinus > Pinus taeda. The sequence continues at coordinate 85,232 of APFE031460925.1, forward strand.
GAAGAAAACATAGAAAATGATAACTGTTGAAGACAGAGTGCAATAAATCATATTCTAAATTATTCTTTTTTGTTTATCATTCTGATGTGAAATAGAGATGATATAATAAACAAGGAAAACTTTAAAACATAAGGTATAGAGGACTTATTGATCTAGTGTTCGCTTCAAGAAATCTGTGAAAAGTCCCTTACATTAATTCTTTGTCCAGCAAGCCATGCGAAAAATTGATCCAATCAACACTTTATTCCAAAAACTAGTATTACAGAAATGTACATGAATCCACCCAAAATACTTCAAATGAAGAAGTATTTATACTAATTGTAAACTAAAATATCTTGAAAAAATATCAATATTAGTTTCACAAATATCTCCAATTGTTTACATTAATAGAACTTAAATAAAGGACATTCAAAACTAATGAATCTATTTAGCACTATTTCTATGAATTTATGGTGACAAATAAGAGAAAGTCGAATTTGATAGCAACTCTTATTTGATGATGAGGCATCCCAGTCAGTAACTACATCCTTCTTTTGTGCATTTTGCCCCAAAAATTCTGCAAACTTAGGGTCCAATGATATGCTTGTATATCTCAATCCGTAATATATATGTAAAAAGTGAAACAGATTTTGTAGATCGTAATGTTATTGAAATAAATCTCTCTCAGGTTCCAAAAATTCAGCTCCAAATGTTCACAATATTCTTTGCAAAACGATGTCAAAAACAGGATTTTGCACAAACTGAAAAATAGGCTATGAAGACATGCACTTATCTCCATCTTGGTAATACCTGTGTAAATAGTGAGAGATGTTTTTGTATATTGGCCTGTGAGGAACAAAAACCTCCTCGCCTTTCACGAAATACTTCTTGGGTTGGCCACAATAGTTTCTGTAAAACTATAACTTAAACAAGATATTTCTGAAGAATGTACCGTTTTTGCTCTAATTTCATCTTTTAACTTTAAACTTCTTTTGACTATTTTTCACTTTTACTTTGGATAAAATTCATTGTAGCTGGTTAAAGTGTTTTCATATTTGTTTAACCCTCAATGTCTTCATGTTTAATTTTACTGTTTACCGTTCACCTTTTACTTTTTACTTTTGCCGCTCTGTTTTTCAACTGTCTTTACTTTGACATGAATTTGTGTACTCCGTTTTGTAACTGTCTTCCTTGTTGTTTATTTTCATGGTAGCTAGTTTACTTGACTTGGTCTTCAATATGATACTCTTTAACCCTGATACTCTTTGACTGTTCTTTACTGTGTCCTTTTACCTTCACTGTATAGTTTAGGTTTTTACTGTGTGTTTCAACAGTAAATTCTTTTAATTCCATGTTTCCTCTGCTTGTCTTTCAACTGTATGTTTTATCTTCTATCTCTGTTTGAATAGATTTGATAACAATCTTGGAGTAAATAGGTCTTATGACTAGTATTAAGATTGGTTATCCAAGGATGTGGTCTTCTGATCACCTGTAAAACAAAACAAATTGTTAAGAAAGCATTGGTTTGTAGGGGAGGTCGAAAAGTTTTTCATTTGAGCTTGAGAGGTCTATGGAGTGAGTCCAGAATGATTTTTGGGAGGTAAACCATGCTCAAATTGGTTAACAGAGGTTTCATGTGGCATAGATGGGTTACAAAGGGTTTTACTGCACAATCAGGTGGAAATGAGCAAAACTGGGGTTTTTGTGTTTAAACGGGTAAATGTTTGATATTGGTGGGTGAACGAAAATGACAATTGGCAGCAACTGAATGATGAGACATTTTGTCGTTTAGTAGAAGGCGGTAAGCGGTTTCTATTGCAACGCTTATGGGAAAATGAAGTATTTAGCATTGGGCTAGCGATTCCATAGATCATTCGATGTGTGGCGAAGGCACTGTGCAAAAACGCTTTGTGGTCATGTGCTAATGTGCGGTCACAAAGGGTTGCACAATATGTATAATAGCCGTTAGATCTCGGGGACCTGATCGAACAACTGTCAGGGCTCTGAAGTGGCGGAAGGTTAAAGGAGGGCTGGCCCGATATAATTTAAAGGAATTAATCATATCGGGGGTGATGCGTTTGGTTATAGAGTTATTAATTAGTCCAAATGACATAATTAATCCTCATTAAATGGTGGTAGGGTCGGGCTCTTAGTTAACTATGGATTAGTTAATTAATCCCATTTTATTGTTTGATTTACGGTTATATTTAAACATCAGGATGGGATATGTAATATTTGGGATTTTTAATAGTTTAAATAATACGAGAAAGGGTGAATTTTTATGCGGGAGTTATATAACATAAGTTAATAGTTAAAATGGTAATGTAATGAAAAAGTGCCAAGAAAAAAAAACATTAAAGTGTGTATTTTAAACTTAGGCTAAGGTGGAAAAAGGGTTTTTATGGGTATTATGTAATTTTCCTAAGTAAAAGGGTTTTTGTGGGTATTATGTAATTTTCCTAAGTAAAATAGGATTTTACTTAGGAAAAGACTTATGAAAGTGAATGAATGGTTTATGAATAGTTTAAAGTACTTAGGCTTTTTAAATTATTTGGCTGAGGGTTCGGTCCCTCCAGAAGTCAGAGAAATGCTCTGAGCCCATCCAATTTAGCAAATACCTTAGTACTTAGGGGAAATTAGTGAATAATTAGGGAAAAAGAGAAGGAGAGTTAATTATGCTAACTTTGCTTTGCTTGAGATGCTTTCAAAGTACTGTATGCCTTGGCCTTGTGATGAAAGTGAAAGATTAACACATTTAGAGACATTATTCATCACATGTGATTCTGCAACATCAACTACCTACCCTACCTACTTTAACCTAACATTTTTTATTCTTTATTATGGTGCACTTAGACTGGCAAACCCTTATCAAATCTTCTTTTCTTTTACATAATGATATCTATCTAAATCTATACTTATTACATCCAAGGGCTCAGATTAAACTATTGAGCTCTTTTATTTACTCTACCTATCTACTTATTTGCCAACATTACACTGTTTGGTCAGATATTTATTCTCTATTATACAACATGAAATTGAAAAATGAATTAGCCAAGCTTGAGCTGTTTGACTATTCATCAATTGTGGCAAAAGGTTTAACAAGCTACACATAATTTCTTATTACAGAAAATGAAAAAGTAGTGGCATTTAGATTTGCACACTTTTCTGGTCTATTTTCATTTAGGGTTCATTGCTTTTCATTTTTTTGACCATCTTATTCTTTTTACCCTTTGATTTTTCTTTTAGGGTATACCCTCTTTACATTTTTTAAATTTTTTGATTTTTTAACAATATGGAAAACCTTTGCAACAAGGAAAGGTATGGACATATTATAGAGCTCATCAAGTTCATCATGAAATATGACACCTATTTGTATAGGAGCATAACACTGGATCCATTTGGGGATGTCTTTTCCTAGTGGAAAGTCAAGAAAAGTAGGTCAAATGGCCTTTTGAATGACTTTGACTATGCTCCGAAATCTCCTTCTGCTAGTTGCTTTATTGTATGTATGACAGTAACACTTTTGAAGCTTAGGGCCTTCTCTTCGAGCTTCAACTCCAACAAGTTACTATCCAATCAACACTTAAACATTTATTCTTCCTTCTTGAGTCCCACTTGAGCACCCTGTCACTTACGTAGGAATTTTTAGCCTTGGTCCTTTTATCAAAATCTTCTTAACCTTTTCTTGCACAACTTGAGATCTGACCTGAAACTAAAAGGTGCTGCAACCTTCAAACCAAATTAGTAACTCATCAAGATCTTAGGGTCTTTTGATTGGATTCAAATCTTTAATGATTTATTTCATAATCTACTAAAATTGACTTAAATCAAACTGAAATCCTACCTACTTACTCTAATTAGCTTTCTGATTGCTGGTTAGGTAAAATGAAATAACCAATGCAACCACTCAAGCATCATATACATTGGTGACCTTTGTTGCTTGTGCTTGTTGGTGTTTAAAATTGAGATCTTGCAATCAAATATAGCTTTGTTAACCTTTGAGAAGATAAGGAAATTCCTGATCTCCTTTGTTGGATCTAGAAACTATACAAAAGGATCTTGTAACATATATACACTATTCTTGAAATGATTCAAACAATTGTACATCTGTTGCGTATGGCCTACATGCCATGAAATTGAAATATCACTTTTATCTTTATCACCCTGCATGTTTTCAACTGCACTTTGTGATGATATTTCTACTGATTGTAATGTATGTGTGGTGAAACCATTATTATATTGATTTTGACTCTCATAGTCTGTTAATGGAGAAAAATTATGGTTGCTTTCATCATCCAACCTATCAGCTATTGGATCATAAAGAACTTGGAAGGATTCTAAAACTTATTACATATAGGTTCAAATGGAATTTCATAGATTTCTACAAGTTTCCCCTCCTTTTCTTTAAAATTTTTATACCACATTTCCTTTAAAAATTGAAATGATTCAAAACAAAGAGGTAGGGAATCATCTTGGGTCATTTGATCATATGTTCCAGCTTCCAAGTCGTTTTCTGCAACCTGCCTTTCAATGGCATTTTGGGGCTGCAAATCTAGGTATGAGAAATCTTAAACAAAGATTTTATTTCCCTCTAGATAGTTAATATCAAGACTTGTTGACGTTTGATTTCTAATTGCATGATAGTTATCTCTAATAAATTGAAATGAAGAAAAACAAAATGGTAAAGTTCCTTCACTGATTTCAAAATTTTTTGCACTTTCCTCCTCATTCTCATAGCTGAAATGAACAAGTTGATCACTATTTTCAATCTGTTGAACTTGAACTTCCTTATTCCCCAAATTAGCTTTTGATTCCTCTGCAAGGTTAATTTGGATTTGAGAAACATAATCATCATCATACTGATCATATTTGGGCGAATCATCAAAAGAATTAATGTCATCAAATATACACATTAGATCATGAGATTGCTCCTCCAAATATTGCTCTATGAATCTATCTTCTGGTCTATGGTAGATTGAGTTGTTAGGAATTTGTTCATGAATATTAACATCTTCTTTTTGTGAAGAAAATATGTCATGGTTATTTTGAACAAACAATTCAACTTTCATTGTGATCTTATGAATCATTTCCTCTGTTTTCTTTATCAAAATGTCAAGTTTTTCCTCTTTTTCTGCCTTCAACTTTTCTCTTCTAATTCGAAAATTAACTTCTACACCTACTTCCATGTTTTGCATCTGTTCCATTGTTGAGGGGTTTCTTTCTTTTAGATGAAATTCTATCTCTGAATCAAATTCTCTTGGGTAATGCAAAAGAGCTGAATCAGGGGGAGGTCTTATATTTAATGGTATTGAATAATAGACTTGATTAAATTTGTCTGAAAATTGTTGTATTGTTTCATCTGGATGTCTTTTTAACTGATTATATTCTTCTATGATTATGAGAAAATTGACTTTGATTATCCATCTATCAAGGAAGAGTTTGAGAAACTACTCGAGATTTGAGATGCTTTCCTCAGGTAGGGTTTTAAACCAACTCTTGAATTTATCTTGCAAAAAAAGAGCAAAAAGCCTAATACTAACATCCTCTTCATCTACTTCAAATAAGTTAAGATAGTCTTCAAAAGCTTGAATATGTTTTTGGGCAGTGATACCATTCTCTCCATCAAACCTAGGGAGAAACTTGGGATAATCATTAGGGAAAGCATGGAGTGTAGCAGGTAACATGAGGGGCTTATATCTATTAGGAACTTTATGAGGTATTAGAATATGTATAGGGATTGTATGATTAGTCTTAATTTTTGGATTCTCCTTATTTGGGAAATGATCTTCACAAGAATTAGAAGATTGTTGTTCAAATGTGTAAGGAGATTTTATATCTACATTTTTCAAAGGAAAATAATAAAAATTTAATCTAAAATCATCTCTAAAATATAATATACATTGAAAAACTTTATCAATGAGAAAGAACATAATTTCTTGGATAACAATCCAAGTTAAAAGCCTGATCTTTTCACACAATTCTTTCAGGTCCATTTCTCCAGTGGAGTCTTGATTGTGAAATTGATTTTGGAGTCTCTAGGTGGATGATTTTAACCTTTGAGTGTCTGATCCCTATCCACCATCATAGATCAGATCTAAACCTGTAAAACAATTCTGAAGAAAAACTTAGTTCTCCAACAAACCAAATTTTGAGTATTTTATGATTATTTTGCTTTTTTATGAATTTTCAAAACAACTTCTATGATTTCTTTAAGAGGCTTTAGATATGAGATTTAAACTTTCTTAAAGATTTATTTGGCATGAGGAATAGATCAAGTGTTTGAAACCAGATGTTCAATCCATAAACCAGATCGGAGATAGACTGAAGCAGCATTCATTTACTTTTGCAATTGCAAAGCAAGAGCATTTCAAAGGCTACCTGGCTAACTTCAGGCTCCATTTGTAGCTTATAAAATAAACAATAGTAACAAACAAATTATTCAGATCCCCAGTGGAGTCACCACTATGTTATCACTTAGGTTTTTCCAAAAGTTGTAAGAAAGGGAAAGGAGGCCGAGGTAACCACAAACTGATCTTTTAGATGTGGATTCTAGCCAATCTGCATCTAGAGAGGGCTCTCTCTTTAAGTTTTAACTTTGTTTTGTAAAGATATTAGGCTAGTTGTGAAGTTTGGGAGTTTGTTTGATATTGGGTGGTGGGATTCAATAACAAAGGGATAATACTTAGTAGTCTAGGCCATTGGGCTAATGGAGTCAAGTAAGATGGCTTAACTGGACTTGGTTTCTTAACAAAGGATGGCTTCACAGGGCAAGATGGTCAAACAAGGAACAAATAAAGACATGGAATAGATGGAATGGATTTCAAAAATGGGTGAAGGGAAATTAAGAATCCTTCAACCTATTTCAAGAGGGAAGTTTGATTATTACTGAAAAAGAGCAGTTATGTATTCTTTAACAAATAATCAAAATGAAAAAAAACTATAAAATAGGAGCAATTAAGATTTCATTATTTATCCTAATTCAGAAGAAAACATAGAAAATGATAACTTTTGAAGACAGAGTATAATAAAGCATATTCCGAATTATTCTTTTTTGTTTATCATTCAGATGTGAAACGGAGATGATATAATAAACAAGGAAAACTTTAAAACATAAGGTATAGAGGACTTATTGATCCAGTGTTTGCTTCAACAAATCTGTGAAAAGTCCCTTACATTAATTCTTTGTCTAGCAAGCCATGCAAAAATTTGATCCAATCAGCACTTTATTCCAAAAACTAGTATTACAACAATTTATATGAATCCACCCAAAATACTTCAAATGAAGAAGTATTTATACTAATTGTAAACTAAAATATCTTGAAAAACTATCAAGATTAGTTTCACAAATACCTCCAATTGTTTACATTAATAGAACTTAAATAAAGGACATTCAAAACTAATGAATCTATTTGGCACTATTTCTATGGATTTATGGTGAAAAACAAGAGAAAGTCGAATTTGATAGCAACTCTTAGTTGATGATGAGGCATCCCAGTCACTAACTACATCCTTCCTTTGTGCATTATGCCCCAGAAATTATGCAAACTTAGGGTCCAATGATATGCTTGTATATCTCAATCTGTAATAGATATGTACAAAGTCAAAGAGGTTTTTATCGATACGAATGTTTTTGAAATAAATTTCTCTTCGTTTCCCAAAATTTATCTCCAGTTGTTCACAATATTATCTGCAAAAAGATGTCAAAAACAGGATTTTGCACAAACTAAAAAATAGGTTGTGAAGAAATGCACTTATCTCCCTCTTGGTAATACTTGTGTAAACAGTGAGAGAGGTTTTTGTAGATTGGCCTGTGAGGAACAAAAACCTCCTCCATTTTCTTGAAATACTTCTTGGATTGGCCATAATAGTTTCTACAAAACTATAACTTAAACAGGAAATTTCTGAAGAATGTACCATTTTTGCTCTAATTTCATCTTTTAACCTTAAACTTCTTTTGACTACTTTTCACTTTTACTTTGGATAAAATTCATTGTAGCTAGTTAAAGTGTTTTCATATTTGTTTAACCCTCAATGTATTCATGTTTATTTTTACTGTTTACCGTTCACTTTTTACTTTTTACTTTTACCACTCTGTTTTTCAACTTTCTTTACTTTGACATGAATTTGTGTACTCCGTTTTGTAACTGTCTTCCTTGCTGTTTATCTTCATGGTAGATGATTTAGTTGACTTGGTCTTCAATCTGATACTCTTTAAAACTGATACTCTTTGACTGTTCTTTACTGCGTCCTTTTAACTTCACTGTATAGTTTAGGTTTTTACTGTCTGTTTCAACAGTAAATTCTTTTAATTCCATGTTTCCTCTGCTTGTCTTTCAACTATATGTTTTATCTTCTATCTCTGTTTGAATAGATTTGATAAAAATATTGGAATAAACAGGTCTTATGACTAGTATTAAGATTTTTTATCGAAGGATGTGGTCTTCTGATCACCTGTAAACAAAACAAATTGTTAAGAAAGCATTGGTTTGCAGGGGAGGTCGAAAAGTTTTTCATTTGAGCTTAAGAGGTCTGTGGAGTCAGTCTAGAATGATTTTTGGGAGGTAAACCATGCTCGAATCAGTTAACAGAGACTTCAGGTGGCACAACTGGGTTACAAAGGGTTTTACTGCACAATCAGGTGAAAATGAGCAAAACTGGGGTTTTTGTGTTTAAATGGGTAAATGGTTGATATTGGCGGGTGAACGAAAATGACAAGTGGCGGAAACTGAATGATGAGACATTTTGTCATTTAGTAGAAGGTGGTAAGCGATTTCTATCACACTGCTTATGGGAAAAGGAAACATTTAGCGTTGGGCTATCAATTCCATAGAGCGTTCGAGCCGTGGTGAAGGCACTGTGCAAAGACTGCTTTGTGACCACGTGAAGGTGGTAAGCGGTTTCTATCACACCGCTTATGGGAAAAGGTAGTATTTAGCATTGGGCTAGTGATTCCATAGAGCATTCGACCCATGGTGAAGGCACTATGCAAAAACCGCTTTGTGATCGCGCACTAACTCATAGTCACAAAGGTTCGCGCGATATGTATAATAGCCGTTAGATCTCGGGGACCTGATCGGACGACTGTCGGGGCTCTAAAGTGGCAGAAGGTTAAAGGAGGGTGGACCTGATATAATTTAAAGGAATTAATCATATCAGGGGTGATGCGATTGGTTATAGAGTTATTAATTAATCCAAATGACATAATTAATCCTAATTAAATGGTGGCAGGGTTGGGTTCTTAATTAACTACGGATTAGTTAATTAATACAATTTTATTGTTTGATTTACGGTTATATTTAAACATCAAGGTGGGATATGTAATATTTGGAATTTTTAATAGTTAAATAATACGGAAAAGGGTGAATTTCTGCGTGGGATTTATATAACATAAGTTAATAGTTAAAATGGTAATGTAATGAAAAAGTGCCAAGTAAAAAAAACATTAAAGTGTGTATTTTAAACTTAGGCTAAGGTGGAAAAAGGTTTTTATGGGGTATTATGTAATTTTCCTAAGTAAAATAGGATTTTACTTAGGAAAAGACTTATGAAAGTGAATGAATGGTTTATGAATAGTTTTAAGTACTTAGGCTTTTTAAATTATTCGGCCGAGGGTCCAGTCCCTCCAGAAGTCAGAGAAATGCTCTGAGCCCCTCCAATTTAGCAAATATCTTAGTACTTAGGGGAAATTAGTGAATAATTAGGGAAAAAGAGAAGGGGAGTTAATTATGCTGACTTTGCTTTGCTTGAGATGCTTTCAAAGTACTGTATACATTGGCCTTGTGATGAAAGTGAAATATTATTACATTTAGAGACATTATTCATCACATGTGATTTTGCAACATCAACTACCTACCCTACCTACTTTAACCTAGCATTTTTTCTTCTTTATTATGGTGCACTTAGACTGGAAAACCCTTATCAAATCTTCTTTTCTTTTACATAATGATATCTATCTAAATCTATACTTATTACATCCAAGGGCTCAGATTAAACTGTTGAGCTCCTTTATTTACTCCACCTATCTACTTATTTGCCAAGATTACACTGTTTGGTCAGATATTTATTCTCTATTATACAACATGAAAATGAAAAATGAATTAGCCAAGCTTGAGCTATTTGACTATTCATCAATTGTGGCAAAATGTTTAACAAGTTGCACACAATTGCTTATTATAGAAAATGAAAAAGTAGTGGCATTTAGACTTGCACACTTTCTTGGTCTATTTTCGTTTGGGGTTCATTTCTTTTCATTTTTTTGACCATCTTATTCTTTTTACCCTTTGATTTTTCTTTTAGGGTATACCCTCTTTACATTTTTTAAATTTTCTTGATTTTTTGACAATATGGAAAACCTTTGCAACAAGGAAAGGTATGAACATATTACAGAGCTCATCAAGTCCATCATGAAATATGACACCTATTGGTATAGGAGCATAACAACATGTAACCCCACCTCGGCTGGGGGGCATGGGTATATCATAGTCACAGTTGACTATTTTACAAAATCGGCCGAGTTGATGCCTACATTAAACAACAGTGGCGAAACGACTGCTCTTTTCTTTTTCAATCATGTAGTCTCTAGGTTCGGTGTTCCACAAGCTATAGTCATAGATCATGGATTGAATTTTTGCAATCACATGACGGTTGAGTTGGCTACCAAATTAGGACTGTCCCACGATATCTCTACTCCTTATTACCCACAAGATAACGGGCAAGTTGAGGCGATCAACTAAGTCTTGAAACACATGCTGCAAAGGATGATTGGAGTCCATAAACGGAGTTGGCACCTAATCCTGTACTCAGCCTTGTGGGCATACTAGACATCGGAGAGAAATGTGACCGTGTTTACACCCTTTCAGCTGGTGTATGGCCTGGAAGCGATCTTGCCTATTCAGTGCAAAATATCATCCCTGAAGCTCGCAGTCGACCTTCTCCCCGGAATTTCAGAAGAGGAGGCTCGTTTCTTGGAATTAATCCAAATAGATGAAACCCGTTGTGATGATGCCTTCGCTAACGAAGCACATAAGAAATGATTCCAAGCATAGTTTGACAAGAATGTCAAACCCCGTGTCTTCTCAGAAGGTGACCTAGTCTTACTTTACGACTAGGATTCTGATAAATTGGGAGCGGGTAAGTTCCAGTATTTATGGATGGGCCCCTATATTGTTAAGTGTGTATTAGCAAAAGGAGCCTACGAGTTAGTGGATTATGATGGGATTCCACTATCGCAACCCCGAAACGGGTTGTACCTTAAGCGGTACTATGCTTGACTCAGTGTAGTAACCACTTCATATGCTTTTGTTACATTTTTGTTTTCACTAAGAGTGATCGTTTTGGTTAGGTAATCCGCTTTTGCATTTGTTGCAGATGTCAAACCTATTGGAGTCATTTGTTGGATACGCCGACGGAGTGATTCGTGGTTAGCGGAACTTATCTTCCACAGCCTGGGCCATCTTTGATCTAAGCAGCGAGTTAGTGAGTTTCAGAGGGGTATGTATTGGTCGATCGACGAACAATATCACTGAATACAGCATGTTGATATAACCCCTCTCTAATGCCATCACACATGGCATACATTGACTTGTTGTCAGGCTAGACTCACAACTCGTCGTTCTACAGCTTAACGACATCTATTCCATGCAGAATCCAGCTATCTATTGTATGTTCCTACGGGTCAAGATTTTGGAAAGGCAATTTGATTCTATTCAATATCAACATATTTCCATAAACTTAAACGCATTAAAAGATTCATTAGCAAATTATGTGTTAGATAGACATTTGCAACATTCGTAAAAGAAACGCATTTCATCAATATTTGCATCAGGATCATATAAATTAACCAAAATAAAGCTCTGAAAATCAAAAATATATATAATTGTTTATGGTTTACACATAGTATTCTGTATCCAAGAAAAAATCGGTCAAATGACCGAAAAACTCAAAATGCTAGGGGGCACCCTAGTCTAATGGTGTTGGTGATAACAAGTCACTGCCTGCGTAATCATGCATAAAAGCCTAGTCCATCGACTCGACATGCCAGTGGTATGTCACTGTAATCTCAGAAGTAGCTCATCGATCCTCACATCCGGGATACCAAGGGTGAGACCCTTGATCTTATCTTGCAATAATGCAAGAGTCTCAGCCACATCCAAGTCACAAATAATAGCCCTCCCTGCAGCCTCTCCTACCGGAACGACAACTGCAGCTCTCAGACGCACTGCTGGTCGCACTGGTCCGATATCTACATGAGCACATGAGTTTTGATTAGTCCTAATAAAAGAAAGCACAAGAACATTATAAAAGAAATAAACAGGAATATGGTTAGAGATTTTTATCTATGACACCCCACTCCTCGCCAGCCAGCAGCACCAAATATGGGTCACCCTAGAAATCCATACTAGCGTACAGACACTCGGCATAAACCATCTGCTGATGGTTGAACCACACAAAGAAGGCATCAGAGAAAGAAACCTATGACTAACTAGCATGTCAGGCCATAAGGTCGACCCATCTCTGCATCCGTGGCTCAATCGGTGGTGGCAAACCAAGTGAAATGTACTGTGGTTGCATCAGTGGGATCTTCTCCAAGGTGAAAGCAGTCAAAATAGAACCATAGCCAAAGTTCTTGGATCTTCCATTTTTCCCCTTGGTAAGCTATTCTTTTATCACTGGAAGTACTGCATCACACCAGTTGAACAGCTTTTGTTCGAGGCATTCCAAGGCGTACTGCATATAAGACCTGTTGGCCAAGTGAAGAGCCGTGCTACCAACCAATCTAGAAAAGGTGAATAGAATAGTCCTCAAGGACTGATCGGTGACATCTTGGATATTGATCTTTCCATCCTTGCTCGGCTGAGATCCTCCTCTACAGTATCGGCGAATATAATCCCTCACGGATTCGCCCCCATGGGCGGAACCTGATAGTGAGAGAGGGGCACCACACCTCGATTAACCGGTCAAAAATTAGATGTCGTCGACAGTCAAAGGGATGGATTTGCCTCTAATCTGAAACACTTGGTTGGTAGGATCCCATGCATCAAGGAAATATTGCAACAAGTTGATTTGTTGCCTCATGCTAGATATGCGGAAGAAGTTGAGCAAACCACAGTTCCACAATGCAGTTACCGTACCCAGATCATGTAAAGAAACCATGTCCTATTCTTCACGCTCGTGTTCTCGCTATGTAACAACCATTTTGCTTTGATGAATCTCTAAAAAACAAAAAAGAGAAGAGTCAGGATCCTAATTTGTCAAAAAAACAGGAAAAATTTCCATGAAAAAACAGTGCAAAAGTTTTCCTCCTTGCGCCTGTCGCACCCAAGCTGTGTACTGGGTGCGATGCATACTAATTGGCCAATGGCTAGCCCAGTAAGAATCGCACCTTTCAATGTATACAAGGTTCAATGGGGGCAGAATGAATTGTTCAAACCCTAGATGCTCAGAAAGGCAGGAAAACATGCTCAAAATTCAAAAAAGAAAGAATGCAATTGAAGAGCTCAGGTTTAGCTCCTACCTAGTCTAGACGGTGCTGAAAATCATCCACAGAATCTCTTGGAATCAGATGGTGAAAATCAAGGGGGGAAACACCTCCAAAATTCCAACAATCCCAAATTCAAATGAAATGGTAAAATGAGGGGTAAGAACTACTTTTAAGTACTTTTCACGTAAGTCGAGTAGGGTACTAGTGTTTTAACTCATTTTACGAGCATGTTTTCTCATTTCTAATCAGTTTGATGGAGTAATTGAACAAGTAGTATGACCATCAAAAGAACATAGTATTAATAGTGAATCGAATATCAATGAACATTATCACGAGTAGTTTTATGCAAAGTTCAAGCTCGTTAAAAACTAAACCTAAGCAATGAGCATATGTTCCATCAGAGTTTAAGCTCATTAAAAAATGAACCAACCTCTAGTAAATAACCATTGTGAACGCATTATCATCATCTTTTGAGCCTTGGTCGTATTCTTACCATCACCTCCACTCTGTTTTTAACTGATCATATGCCTCCATTTGATTGTTTACCCCTTTTGAGGAACAATTGCGACGAGTGATTCTGTTAGCCATCCTCTTGACACTACCATTATTGGAAAGTTCCAAACCTTACCTGGAACCAACTGCTACTTGAAAATATCACTCATTCCTCAAAAAATGAGTCTTCTTTAAGCTCTTTTCATCTAACTCAGAAAATATGAAAAGATTACTGAGCAATTGGCCTCTCCATCTCGTTAAAACGATCGGAAGTGCTATCCCTCCTCTAGATTTTAATCTTTTTGGATTGGAGGGATCATTACACAAAAAGATCAAGCACTTTTCTTATTCGGCTCGTTAAAACTATCGAAAATTCATCCCTTTCATATTATTTTATACTTTTTCAGACTTAAGGGATTATATGACGTAAAATGATTACTGGAGTTTCTTTTCTGTCCCTTTTTAGACTCTCTAAAATTGAAAAAGGACTGAGTTATCTTTGTTGTTAAACTCGTTAAAACCAATAGCGACAAACTTGTCCATGCAGACAAGAATGAGTTTCACTGTCGCTAGGCTCGTTAAAACATAGTGATGGGTTTGCCTGAAGGGAAAATTATAGAACAAGCATATGTTATCCTCCTCAAGCTTGACAAAAATAAAGAGGTATTGGTCAGCAATGACTGGGGAAAAATTGGGAAGAAAACTTGAAGAAACTTTATTGGTAGCAAGTTGCTCTTGAACATAACACTTCCACTCAATCACCATGATTGAGTCGGGTTGGGTTATTCCATTCAATGGTCATATTACCATTGGTCCACCGTACCATCCATTTTGGGGTTAACGTTACTAATCCATTTCAGTGTTGCCGATATGTTCAAGAGAAGTTGCTCAGAGAATTCACCAATCCAGCTTGTGTCTCATCCGTTGCAATACCTTCATGCTTCATTCTTTCATGACCGCCACCCTGAATCCTATATCATCAGATCGTTTTCACCTCCACAAAATAATTTTCTCCATTCCGTGTCATAGATGTGGGATCCATTAATGCCCTCCTATGATGGGTCACTTCTTGTTGACATCAACTCATTATCCAAGAAGTTGATCTAGGAACAACCCTTTCAGTACTTTGAAGCTTGCATGCCTCAATGGCAAGTTTCTCACTTTTGGTGATAGGTTTACATCAATGGTCTTCGACTGAACGATTTTGTGTGGTGTTTAACACCAAGTCCCATTTTCACACCCTGTGAATTATACTGTCGTACCTTGAGGGTCATCATCATTATCGGTGACTCCTCCCATGCTTGTTAACAACTTACATCATTGGATGGTAATCAAGTGATGTCTTTCCATGTTCGACTCCAGAACATCTTTTCACATGGATCGACTTGTACTTCGGGTGAATATTGAACGAGTTTGAAGACCCCAGATCTAGTTTCATCCATCTGGGCTGCGATATATTCAGGGAAATAAAGACATCAAATGTACATCATTGTTGCACAAATAAGTATCAAAACCAAAGGATGATGGCTCTACCGGAATCATCAGTCCACCACATAGACGGTTGTTTGTCTTATGTACATAAGAAAATTTTTATAAAGCTGAGCATGGGAATGCCTGCCTCAGCTAGATCATGAAAATATTATGAAGATAATGTATTGTATTTTATCTTATTACAGGTCACCTTCCAGTTCGAAAAACCTCAAATCCTCATGATAAAGCATTTCACCAGACATCAAAAGATTTACAACCTCATGCTTTAGGGGGCAACTGTTATAGACATATTTGGGCATTGCAACCCCAATCATATATGTCCATAAACCAAGGGCTTCTGAGTCCCTAAAAAAGTTGTTTCACACCCTAAAGGAACAAGGTCAGCTGATTACATCATCTCCCAGATGTTCTCCATGGAAAACTACTCAGAACTGGTCAAAACTGGACCATACAGACTGTTCAGTGCTAAGGGTGCGATGCATCTCACTTGCCACATGCAAAAGATGTGATGCATACTGAAAAACCCTTCTGTAGGGTGCCATGGGTGAGATTAGACAAATGGCAGAGAGTTTGCAAGGTGGATGATCATGGAATCTTCGAGAAACTTCTCCCATGACACTTGCCTCTCTAAATTGGCCCAGGGATGAGTAAGAGATCATGAATCTCCAAGTGGAACCAAGAAATATTAGAGAGAGGACACTAATCAAAATCCTAGAAGTTGACTCACCCCCTTGCAAACATCTATATATGGATCCCTCATCCCAGAGATCCAGAGGCTGGAATCTTGTATTTGGTAAGGAAGTGCTGTTAGTTTCTTTGTGGAACATCATAGTGTTGGGTGATCTAAGCTTTTCATGAGGTGAAGAAGGGCTTTCATGCTGGGAGGATGATGCTGGGTCAGATCAATGGGTTGTAATCCTCTCTTCTACTCTTTCTATCAATAAATCTATTCGAGTTTTCCTCCACATTCTTGTATTTTTGAGTTGATATATGAATTTGTGTGGTCAATATATATCTGGTCCTATATTATTTATGATTGTAGATCTCTGTGCTTTGATGGTATCATGCTGCTTTGAATTTACAGGTGCTCTTTGAAGTGGGACAAGCAAGGGAGGAGTGGCAAAGATCTGTCAGAGGGGAGAGGAAACAAGCAAGGAGCCAAGCAAAAGACTGAGGTTGGTATTCTCTTCTTCTCTCTCATCTACTTCTCATAAAGGAAAATGCAAGTAACTTTAGTTTGTTTGTTTCTAAGATAGATGCCCATCTTAGTGGGACTAGCAACTCTAAATGGACACTAGATTTCCCGATAACAACATGTGTTAGTTAACAAAATTTAGCTCCTAGATTTTAGGCATGCACATCTGAAAGCCTAACCTTAACTTCATGAGTGCTCATATATATAAGAAGTAATTCTAGAGCTCATTATTACACTTATCTTTGGACCTCTAGCTACTCTTGTGAGCATAAGGAGCTTTTGGTTTCATGTGAACTACTCTTCTGGGTAAGTTTCTCAACTGTCTCTTTTTGTTGCTTTTGCTTGTTGCTTTTGTCACTTTTGCTTTCGTGTCATTCTGTCATGATTTTCACAAAAAAAGTGTCATGTTAACTTTTATTAGCTTCTACAAGTTTTGTTTTAGTTTTTTATGCTTCTTTTTCTAGTGTCTCTTTACATTCCATGTATTTTCACTTGCCAACAATAATTGCTCATGGCAGGCCCCAGAATTGTTGTACCCAATGAGGAACCATTTTATTCATATGATGTCCTACTTATCCACTTATTTTACTAGCTTATGAACTCTTTCTACATTGTTTTAATGCAATAACAAAGATTTGGGTTGTATTTTATATAACAATACCTTCCTTATATGCATTTCTAGAATTAATGCTCATTAAAATGTTGTTAATATTGATTGTCCTATTCTTGCATTACATAGGGATACTGCACTAAGTATATGTCGACTACTTCATCATTCAAGCTTTCCACAAAGGAAAATCCTAGATGGTAATACAAACACACGCTTTGAATGATATTGGATCCTTTTTTACAGTCAGAGGTGGAATTATCTTTCATTGGCCTGTTCTTGCACTAAAGAACAACATTCCTGCACTAAAGAGCAAACAATTTGGGGTTTTCATATATTGACACATTTTCGAGAAAATCCAAGAAAGGTTTTTGTTCAAAATGTTGTTTTAACACCTCCATGTTAGTCAAAATGCACCTAGGTCGTACAAAATGATTTTTAGGGAACAATTAGTGCTTCAGCCCCAATTTCGCAGTAGTTTTCAAATGACTAACTTCCTCCTATATTTGCGTGTATATGAAGTAAAATATGAAAATTTTGGAACATGGGTTTTCATCCCAGTATAGGATATTGAGTAAATCGCAAGGGAATTTTTAGAATTCACCACCATTTGGAAGATATGAAGGGGTCTTTGAGGCAGATTTGTAGAAAATTAGGTAAAACCCATATTTGCAAACATAGCCAAACAATCGAATTTGGACACTATTTACGAGGTAATGAAGCTTAATCAGAAAATGCCAAGATAGGTTTTTTTTGAAAAAACAAAAAATTAGGTTTCCTCCAAACAAATTTCCAAAATTCGCATTGGTCTAAGAGATACACAAGGATCTTTGAGGCGGTTTTATAAAAAAATGATGTTTTTTCCATAATTCCAAAATATGTCCAGATTTACAAACAAATGGAAATTACATGTCATATTTATGTCTCCTTTATTAGATATAAGTTGTAATATAACTCCTTTGGATGGGAATTTGTTATGATCCCGTCTCATGCAGTTTGTGCTTGGCTTGGCTTGTTCAAAACTTGTCATGTAATTGTAAATTTTATAAAAGCCAAATCATGGCTCTGTAGACGGGTATAACAAGCCATTATTTGTACTCTCATTCTTCTAAGATGAGTTATATGGGTCTTCCCCTTCCTCGGATCAATTTGGAACTAGACTATGGAGCTCTAAATGTATAAAGACTGAGATTTCCATTAATAACAAGCATCAATGCCAGGTTCATGCATCTATTTTGTCTATTCCTGTAATTTTAATCTTGCTCTCATAGAATAATAATTTTCCTTAAAGGGAAATGAGCTGGTTGGCTAGGTCCCAACCAACCTAGTTTAGTCTCCCATTACTACTATAATGTGTATTAAGTACAATGAGTGATTGGTGTGAAGGTTGCTTATGGATTATGTGTGTGAGTGATTGCATGAGCTCTTGTGTATTTCTTTTTCTTTTGTAGCGATGTTCCCAGATTTGAGGTTTTGTGTGCTGAAGTGTGTTTCTTTCTTTTACATTGAAATCATTTCTTTATGTTCACTTTTTAAGCACATCAAGTGTTGTGGGTTGGAAAGTTTTTCTTTAAATTGCCTTTCAGTTAAGGATAAGGGTTTGCAAGATTTCATCTATTTTTACATTGCTTAGTGGTTGGCATAGATCTCGTTTAAAATTAATTTATTTGCAATAAGCAAGGAAGAAGCCCCCGTTCTGATAAATGCATATTGTAACTATGTAAGGAAGCTGATATCTTTGTGGAAATTGTCAAATCTAAATCATATTCTTGGTCATGTTAATCATTTGTTTATTTAAAGTCTTTAAGTACAAGAATCTGTTAGAAAATTATATATTACAGAGCAATGATACACATAAAATATTGCATAAATATAAACACAGAAAATGCATAAAGCAAGAGAGACACAGATATATGTAGTTCACCCAGTTTGGGCTACGTCCATGGAGAAACAACCAGTCCTTCTTTTTATATTATCCAGAAAATTGAAGAGATACAACCTACGGTACATCCGCTATAACTCCCTCTTTGCTCTCAATCCTCTCTCTTCCTCACTCAGAATACAGATATACATAGACGCAATACAATTCCCTCATATATACTGAGGGGTTGCCTTCTAGGGAAAAAAAAACCTAATTTAAACATAACTTCTACCGTAAGATCATCCGCCTAATGAACGACCTAGATTGACTAGAAATTACTAAACTTTTACAAGGCAATTTTACATCTGTTTTTAGCTTTAGGGGTGCTGCCCCTGAACCACCTGTTGGGGAGCACTGGCCCCTAGACCCCCGTGGGGGGGACAAGCCCCCCCCCCCCCCCCCTCTGTACCCCCCCTGCGTGGAGGGGTGTACAATCTTCCTGGGGTATACATCCAGTTGAAACCTTGGAATATAGAAGATAATCAGGCTCCACACCCAACAGAATCAAATATCGCTATCATTTAGATCGAAGATCACAATTTGAACCTTTATGTCTGAATCAATTTCCTTTGCAAACATAGTAGTTTACTTGAGACACTGTGTTAAATAGTTTAGAGGGGGACATAAGTAAATTATATTTGTAATATGATTTCTTTATTCAAGCACAGGAGTTTAATATTTGAATTGAGGTTTGATAAAATTTCCATTTGATTTCGTAGTTTAATTTTGAAGAAACATTTGATGGCTTTGGAATTTTTATCTTGACTTGAATTAAAGATTTCTTTTCGCACCTTTTGATTTTAGGCTTGATATCAAAGTATTTTTGTTGGTTAAGGAATAGAAGATTGTCGAGTGGAGGAACAAAGTTGTTCAAGTACAAGAACATAGTCATTATAGTGCAAAAGAAGAATCATTCTAGTACAGGAACAAGGTTGTTCTAGTATAGGAACAAAGTCATTCTAGTGCGGGAAAAAAAAATTTCCAGTATAGGAACAAAGTTGTAATCTTAGTTTTCTTGATAAGTTAATGAGTAAAGTAGCAAGTACCCAAATTTTTCAGTGTGCTTGTTAATGCATAGTCTAGAATAAGGAGTGATTTTGTTAATAACTAAGGATTTCCTGCAATTTATGATAGATTGTAAGATTGGTGTTCATGTTTTCTTAATTTTCCTTTGAGTGCAGGATTTGAATTAATTGTTGTTTGCGAGAATCTATAAAGGGATTGATGTGAAAGTTAGAATAGAATTTGATTTTCATATTTCTAGGGTCTCTCTCTAGCATTTCCAGTGTTGTGGCTCCAATTTTGCGAACTCCCAAATTGACAATTAAATGTTAGATTGTTTATTACACTCAAAGTTTTGGCACCGTTGCTGGGGAGGCACTTGAGGGATAGGGCATTGGTGATTCGTTATGCTCTTTTTCTTTTTGAAAATGAGTTTTTAATTAGTGTGATTATCTTGCTTGCTGAAGCATATTAGACAATATCTCCAAAGAACTCACAAGCCTAGTTTGTTTCCTTTCCTGCAAAATGAATTTTTAGTGTGATTTTCTTGCTTGTTGAAGCATACTAGATAGTATTTCCAGAGAGCTCAGAAGCTTGGTTTTTTTCCTTTCATGAAAATCAATTTTTAGTGTGATTCTCTTGCTTCTTGAAGCATACTGGAAGATATTGCTAGAGAGCTCACAAGCTTGTTTTTTCCTACAAATAAATTTTTAGTGTGATTCTGTTGCTTGTTGAAACATACTAGACGGTATTGCTAGAGAGCTCACAAGCCTAGTTTGTTTCCTTTCCTACAAATGAGTTTTTAGGTTTTTTGGATGTTGTCAGAACCACCCCCCCCCCCCCCCCCCCCCCCAATATGCTAATCCATGTGTTAATAGGATCTTCCAGCTAGCAAAAGAAGAATTATCAAATGCTTGAAAAGAGATGCACTCTAAGAGCTTTCTCATATCTTGGTAGTAGTTGATGTCTCTGCTTCCTAGGAGGAACAGATCTTAGCAGAATTCAAGAGTAGATCCATCTTTTCAGATGTGATAAAGGAACAAAATGCCCATGAACCATCCCTGCAAGAAGGCTGAGAATATTTCTTTGAATATCTTTATCAGTCTAATGAGGAAATTGAAGAATCATGGATCAGAATCGATGAGAACGAAGAACCATTGGAAACACAAATTGAAGAGTTCTTGACATGTCTACCACAAGATCTAGCCTGCACTCAAGAAAACAATCAGAAGCCTTGGGAAGACCAGCATGATATGAAAAAATAGGGGATGCCACCAGTTACTAATGAATTAGAAGACCAATAATATGTGAACTCCTTTGAAAATTAGTTCCAAACAATTGTTGTTACACAGTGTTACTACATCATTCAACAACTCTTGGTACCATCTCAATTAAAGTCATTGGTTTCTCATACTTTGGTATGTGTTGAATTTTATTCTTTAAAATTGAGTGAGTATATTTAGCATTATGTTAAGCACATAGTTACATTGGAAGTACTCCTACACTTGAAGGAAATCCTCCTCTCTCTAAATTAGGGTAGGGTAGTATAAGAACAATAAATAAAAAACCTATCTAAAATAAAAGTATAGAGCATCACTTTTGAGACTGCAATTCTTAAGACACGTATTGAAATTTTTTTCATTAAGATATCTTGTGGTAAGAATTGTTAGAATAAATTCATTCTTAATGCCTCATATTTTATAAATTGACTTTGATTATTGGCCAAGATTATTCATTGGGTTAGTTTGGGGGATTGTTGTTGTTATATTTAATTCTTTCCATTCATAAGCTTAAAAACTTACTTATTGCATATTCATTCTAACAGGTTGTTGTCCAAGAAACCATTTCAAGTTTCTCTTCAAAGTTATTGATGAAAATCTTCCTATGGTGGACCACTCCTATAAAACCCTAATGATCTCTCTTGAGAACCCTAGCACAATCAACTTGAGGAATCTTCCAGTCATTATCTGAGATGTTTTCTTTAAAATGAGTCTTTAAGGTAGAATGACCAACCGATAAATATTAGTAATTAAAAACTTTTCATGATGTCCCTTGCTCTTAAGGAGCATATTTTACTCCCCACCTATTAAGTAACCTATTTAAGGTTAATTATAATCAAATTTTCTTTTAAAATGATTAATTATGGGATGGGAGCTCTCATTACGAGCTAACCTACCATGATCATTGGTCCTAACAAGAATGACATTAACACTACTGGTTACCAAGCTAAGGTAATATCTTTTAGTTGAAAAGTTGGAAGACAAGAGGTCTCATTACTAGCCAACTTGTTCATTCTTGTAAGTTCTTGTGAATAGCATTGTTGTTAGCTAGTTAACAAGCCAAGACAACGACCTTCAATTAATTTCTAAACATATGCAAATGATTTCAATTGACTATGAATTTATATCTAATAGATGGGTCACAGGCATTTCATGGGGTTAAAATGCATCCCTATCGAGGCTATAGATGCCCGCTGGCAGCACGGCCATGCCTATGATATTAAATTTAATTTTACACTATGATTTACCTGGTTCTTTTTGTCTTTCCTTGAACTCATTATCATATCTCTCTGAGAATGGATTTAATATCCTTTCAGTAATGTTCTTTGGAGTTCTATATTTCAAAATAATTTGGTTTTTATGGATGTGGGACCCTTAGTGCAGGTGATTCAGTTTTCTTAAACAAAAGGAGCTTCATATATACGCTTGGGTAATGGTGAGATGGACAACCCAGGAAGGTATCATTTTTTCATATTTCTTTTTCCCTATTTCCATCCATTTTAATGCCTTGGCTTCCAAATAATGTTACTTCTATTTATAATAATGAGGCTATTGAAAGTGAAGGCTTACTGATTCTTTGAGGTGATTTTGATTGTTGGTTATTTCATGATAACACTATTCTTGCAGTGATGACATTATTAGCATTCCTATGGTATCCATGGAATCAAAATTTCTTTGGATAAGTCTTAATTAATAAATAATCCTGTACAGAAATGAACCAACATGCATTATCTTTTAGAATAATCAAATCTAGCAGGGGACATTTGCTTACACATGGTTGCAAGAAAATTTATGGCTCAACTTTGTTTTTTTTTTGCAAGGAAACATTTGTATATCAGTTGATTCACTTGCACGAGGACATGCAAGATGATCGACATGGGGGGATGTCAAGCCCTAGAATTTTTGTACTTAATGCACCATTTTTTCATATGATACCCTACTTATCCCCTTGTTTTACCAATTTATGAAATCTTTCTACATTCTTTTAATGCAATAGTGAAGATTTGTGCTTGGGTTATATTTTATATAATAATACCTCTGTTATATGCATTTCTAGATTTAATGCTTATTAAAATGTTGTTAATGTAGGTTGTCTTGCTCTTGCATCGCATAGGGATCCTGCACCAAGTATATGTGGACCACTTCATCGTTCAAACTTGCCATAGACGAAAATGTTAGCTGGTAGTAAAAACACATGCTTGGAATGATATTGGATCCTTTTTTACAGTGAAAGGTGGAATTATCTTTCATTGACCTATTCCTGCAATAAAGAGCAACATTCGTGCACTAGAGAGCAACCAATTTGGGGCTTTCATACATCGACACATTTTCAAGAGAATATGGGGAAGGTTTTTGTTCAAGATGTTGTTTGAACACCTCCACATCAGTAAAAATGCACCTAGGTTGTACAAAAGGATTTTTAGGGAATAATTAATGCTTCAACCCCAAATTCACAGTAGAGTTCAAATGACCAACTTCCTCCTAGATTTGCATGCAGATTAAGTTGAATAGGAAAATTTTAGAACATGGGTTTTTATCCCAGTATAGGAAAATGAGTAAGAGTGGGTGCTTTTATAGAATTCACTATTGTTTGGGAGATTCGAAGGGGTATTTAAGGCAAAGTTGTAGAAAATCAGTTAAAACACATATTTGAAAAAGTAGCCAAACAGTGAACTTTGGGCACTATTTACGAGGCAATGAAGCTGAATCAGAAAATTCCAAGAGAGGTTTTTGTTGAAAAAATGAAACATTAGGTTTCTCCCAAAAAAATTTCGAAAATTTGCATTGGTCTAAGAGATACACAAGGAGATTTGAGGTAGTTTTATAAAAAATGATGTTTTTTCTAGAATTCCAAAATATGCTCAGATTTGGAAACAAATAGAAATTACATATCATATTTGTATCTAATTGATTAGATATTGGTTGTAATAGACCTCCTTTGGATGGGAAGTTGTTATGATCCCCTCTCATTCAGTTTGTGCTTGGTTTGGCTTGTTCATAGCTTTCCATGTAATTGTAAATTTTATAAAAGCCAAATCATGGCTCTGTAGAGGGGGGCAACAAGCTATTATTTGTACTCTGATGCTGCTAAGATGAGTGCTAGGGGTCTTCCCCTTCCTTAGATCAACTTGGAACTGGACTATGGAGCTCTAAATGTATAAGGACTATGATTTCCATTAATAACAAGCATCAATGCTAGTCTCATGCATCTATTTTGTCTATTTACTATAATGTTAAACTTTCTCTCATAGACTAATCTTTTTCCTTAAAGGGAAATGAGCTGGTTGGCTAGAGCCCAGCCAACCCAACTCATTCTCCCATTACTATATATTGTGTATTAAATATAGGGATTTATTGGTTTGAAGGTTTCTTATGGATAATGTGTGAGAGTGATTGCATGAGCTCTTGTGTATTTCCTTTCCTTTTGTAGTAGTGTTATGAGATATGAGGTTTTCTATGCTGAAGTGTGTTTCTTTATTTTCCATTGAAAGCATTTATTTATGTTCACTTTTTAAGCACAACAAGCATTATGGTTTGGGAAGTTTTTCTTTAAATCACCTTTCAGTTAAGGATAAGGGTTTATAGGATTTCATTTATTTTTACCTCGCTTAATGATTAGCATAGATCTCATTTAAACTTCACTCATTTGTAGTAAGCAAGGAAGAACCCATCGTTTAATAAAATCATATTGTAAATCTGTAAGGAAGCTGATTTCTTTGTGGAAATTGTCAAATCTAAATCATATCCCTGGTCTTGTTAATCATTTGTTTATTTAAAGTATATAATTATAGGAACCAAATATCACTATCATTCATATTGAAGATCACAGGTTGATCCTTTCTATATGGATCAATTTCCTTTGCAAACATAGGAGTTTACTTAAGGCACAATGTTAAATAGTTCAGAGGGAGAAATAAGTAAAATATATTTGTTAGGTGATTTATTTATTCAAGCACAAGAGTTTAGTATTCGCATTGAGGTTCGATAAAATTTTCATATGATTTCACAATTTACATTTTGAAGAAACATGTGATGGTTTGGGAATTTTTAGCTTGACTTGAATTAAAGCTTCCTTTTCACACCTTTTGATTTCAGGCTTGATATCACAATATTTTTGTTGGTTAAGGAATATAAGTTTGTCATTTGTAGGAACATAGTTTTTCTAGTACAAGAACATAGTCATTCTAGTGTAGAAATAGAATCATTCCAGTACAAGAACATATTTTGTCCAGCATAGGAACAAAGGTGTTCTATTGTGGGAACATAATCTTTCAAGTAAATGAACATAGTTGTAATCTTAGTTTTCTTGATAAATTAATGATTAAAGTAGCTAGTACCCAAATTGATCAGTGTGTTTTTCTTTTAGATTTGTCATACTTAATATAGAAATTGAGTTGGAAGCTTATGCATTGTTTTCAAGAATTTGGAAGATTTTTAGTGCATAGTCTAGAACAAGGAGTGATTTTCTTAATAACTAAGGATTGCCTACAACTGTTGATAAATTGCAAGATTGGTGTTCATGTTTTCTTAAGTTGCCTTTGAGTGCAGGATTCAAATTAACTGTTGTTTGTAGGAATCTATAAAGGGATTAATGTGAAAGTTAGACTATAATTTAATTTGTAGATTGCTAGGGGCTCTCTCTGGCATTTCCAGTGTTGTGCCTCCAAGTTTATGAACTTTTGGATTGAAAATTAAATGTTAGGTTGTGGGTTGAGTTACAAACTCTCTGGAGCCCAAAGGCAGCATTGGGTTGAGTTACTAGTCCTGGAGCCTTGGTTGGAACAAACATTGTGGAGCCCTAGAAGGCTTGGGTAGAGACCAATCTAGAGATGGTTTGTGATGTTTGACCATGAGGTGGAACCATTGTTTGATGGGTTGAGTTGGTTTGGCGTCTGGAAGCCTTGGATGCTTTTGATTGATGTGTTTTATGAGATCCCACATTCATGTTTGAAATATGGCATGGGGGTGACTGTCTGAAGAGAGATTTGGCTCAACCATGTCTACGATCAAGTGGTTCATGGAAGTCTCGAACCTGTTTGTACTTTGGATTATTAATATGAGGTTATTTCTCCTTGATTATTTCATGAGAATTATATGGGTTTATATATGGATTATATGGTTTTTATTTCCCTGGTATTTCTATTGTTATTATGATGGTTATGAACATGTATTATGATAGTGGCTATATATGGCCCTCGTCATGTTTTTACTTGTAAATGAAAGAAAAATGTATCTATGGCCTAATAGATGAAATTGCAACTAATGTGTTGAGGAATCAATGCTTCTTATCGATTCTCAAATATGTATGAGAACCCTATGCTCAGATCTGTTGTTTAAACCTGTAGATTTCATCTTTGTGACATGTTTGATGAAATGCTTATCATGGCCAGTAAGGTTCTAGTCAAGTCCTTGTTCAAGTAATTACATTTGTACATTATTTTGTTGTCATCTTTCATATTTGAAGGTGTCACTAAGTTTTTGGCAGTGACCTGGGCTACGGGCCTGAAAAAGTGGCACAAATATCAGAGTCATAGGCACAGGTCTAAGGAGAAAAGTCCCCAAAAACATGCATACCCATGTTGTGGGAGCATCTGGAGCCTCATGGATGCATGATTGTCCATATGAAGGGAGTATCCAGGGGTTTAATGGTCTAAGAACTCAGTGGGACCAAGGGGATGGTTATCAGAGTGGTTGGGATGACTCTTGGGAGTTCAGTTATTGATGTGGAAGGTCTGTGTGATGTCCTCTACCAGTTCTAGTTCCTTAACTAACACATAGGGAGTCGAACCATATCATAGTAACTTCTCGTCACATGTTTACCCTAGTTGGTCGGTTACTTGGGTAGTTGTGTGAGGAGGGTGTTATAGAGTGGTATTAGAGCATGGTTCACCCCTCAAATTGGATAAGATGTGTTTTGGTCATGCATTCATGTTGGTTGCATATGTGCTTCTTCTATTTTGAGACCAATTGCTTGTTGCATTTGTATGGTATGAGTTATGTTCGCAATGAGGTAGCCATGGGAAGTTGATGGTGTTGTTGTGGAGTGCATCATCATGAGTGTATCGTTTACTATGCATTTTTATGCACGTAAGTATTCACATGTGGTAAAGTGTACCATTGTTGGCTTATATGGGCTTGACCCAGGTTCGGAAGAGTTATTTAGCCAAACAAATCTCGCAACTGCTGGCCCTTTACGGAGCGCAGATTGAGGTCTCACCCAAGATAGCAGGGGAGGGTGTTGGAACCAAGTTTCTGCACCCTTAGGATGTCTTGATGTGGTCTGGAGGGTTTGCATGCCATTCTGTGGCCTCGTGCCACTCCGCTTTTGCGTAGATCCGGAACAAGGTAATTCCTTGATACTTATTATTAGTGAGCTATTATAGATCAGATATACGATTTAAGGTCTTTAAGCAAACATTTACTAGAGATAACCAGTTTGCGTACCCAAAAAAGTTATAGGTTTGCATAAACTCATAATATAAACATAAGCGCACATATCAAACAGATATATCAACCTTAAATTAACCATATCCACAATATTTCAGATTCCACGTAGTATTTCAGAACCAACTTATCTTTATTCACTTATTTCGCTAATATAACTAGTTCTGTGCTGCGCACTCAGCTGCAGGGGTCTGCACACATAGCTGCGGATTCTACCAGGCCTCTATGCACACAGTTGCAAAGCCTCTACCTACTCTGCAACACTCTTGACTTGAACTTACAGACGTAGAAGATACTGTCTTCACAAACCCATAGTACCAAGATCCATCAAAAACAAGAACTTCCTTTTTCCCTTAGAGCTACACTCTATTTATATATTACCATGGTCCATGGACCAAGGGCAGGCTGACTTACTTCCTATTATTCTATACTATTTCTTGGGCGGAAAACCCTTTGACTCGACCTATTACATTTTTTGCTCTGCATATTTTGGAGATTTACAATACTATTATCCTAACTTATAGGCTTTAAGCCCCAAAAATGCTACGCGAGACCTCCGCTACCCAATAGGCCCCCAACACAATCATCGTGACTCGTCCCAAGTCACTCATTGGTGTGGCGATACACACTGCCTAGGCTCTACAGTTCACCTTCCTGTGAGTGACGTACTGCTCCCTCTTTGTCTCCTGCAACGCTTCTTCCAGCTGCTACTCCAGTGTCACTACCAATTCGCGCAAATGATACTGCCAATTTTGCTTTACTCGGTTAACATAGAACACCCCCTAATAGGATTTTAGCTCTAGATGGGGTGTTGCATATAGGAACTCCTTGTACCAATGCAACCAATTTCCAATTTTCTATCTTTTGTACGCACTTTCTGCTGCGTCTTGTGTTGCAATTTCGCAAGACCATTGCTGCTGTCTACGAGATCCCAATCTTCAAGGTGCATCAGAGATGACCTATTAACTATAATTCCACCATTTGTCACCGTATTTATAGCCTTTCCCTTATCTTTCATGGTTTGCCATCCAGCCCATGGGTGAGGCAGCGACATTTGGACCAATTCTGCTTCGTGTCTATAAAATTTCGACACATCCCCTACCATTGATGTTGAAATCTGCACGGTGCCCGTAGCTATCAATACCATCCTTTTGAGGAAGCCAGGCACTTCCAATGGCCAAATCACAACACTCAGCCTTACTCCTTGAGCGTAGATAATGAATAGTTCCATAGTGGCAGGAAGGCACAATAGCTTACAGTTCTTAGAAGCGTAACTCATTCAGTAGATGCCCCCCCGTGATTTATAAGTGTCTTGAACTTCAAATTCTTTGGCTCTCACCTTTTATGTTGCCCTCATGCTAAGCTTGCAACAAATTGTTCCAGATCTGGTTCGCACCCTGTCTCTTAATTGCTTGTCACCCACTCCCTTTCGCCATAACTCAAAGATCTTGTCATGATTAGCAACAACAATGGTCACCTCTCTAATTTTTAATGTAGTAGCGCAACCCTTTATGCGTAACCATGACCCTTGTGATAGATCAAATCTATGTGCACCCAGGTTGTCACACAGCTGGTCCCCAGACTGCTTTAACGTCCCGTGCTCTCTTTCATCTGGCTGGAGCGGTGAGACTGTCCTTTGGGCGGTTAATCAAGTGGTTAGCCCACCCATGTAGAGATTCGAGAGACTACCATTTTCTCTTCCTAGGAAGGGGTCTCCATTAAGCTTAGCAAGTTGTACCGCACCTTCATCTGTAACTTGTTTGACTACATAAGGTCCCAACCAGTGCGTGCAGAGCTTACCAAGGAATTTGTCGAACCTGTTGTCATATAGTAATACTAGATGATTTTATTTGAACGTGCACATATTGATATGGCGATCATGCCAAGCCTTCTCTCATTGCTTTTGTACTTGCTAATGAAATCCTACCAGAAATCGCTCCTCCTCCAGTTCCTCCAATTGCACAATCCTCTCTTCCAAAGCTGCATGGTCTGCCATGCCTATCACTTCTGCTATTCGTAACCTAGGTACAATGTACTCCATGGGCATGATGGCTTCCTTATTGTAGACTAACCGGAAAGGTGTCTGGCCTATCAAATTTTTGCATGTTGTTTAGTATGCCCATAACATAGCAGGTATGCGTAAATCCCAATCGTTGCACTACGCACTACATACCTTGGTCAACGTTGTCTCCAGAATTTTGTTACATGCTTCAATAGTCCCATTTGCTTGCGGATGGTACAACATACTCTGTTGATGGTATATCTAAAATTCCTCTGTGAGTGAACTGATAGTCTCATTCAGGAAATGTGTTTTGCAGTTTCTCATTAGAATTTTCTGACATCCAAATCATGTTAACACATTCTTGAACAAGAATTTTGCAGTTGTAGCAGCCGTGTAGTCTTTAACTGGCTGTGCTTCTGCCCATCGGGTCAAGTACTCTCTGCCTGTGATGATATACCCCCGTCTTTCCTAGAGGTGTGATCGGCCCCATAAAATCAATTGCCCATTTCTCAAATGGTTGTAGCGTCATCTGTGGCTTGAGCAGCATTTAATCCATCCACGATGGTTTCCCTGTCCGTTGACATATGTCACAGGCCTGATAGTATGCTTTCAAATCTTGATGTAGAGTTGGCCACCATAGTCCAACGCGAAGAATCTTCTGTGTTGTGGCGCGACCCGCATAATGTCCTCCAGCAACTCCCCCATGTGCTTTGGCAAGAATCTGTCCTCGCTCAGATTCAGGTACATATTTTCGTAAGATTTCGTCATTGCCCATTTTGTAGAGGTGCCCTACAACAAAAATAAAATCTACTGCGCATATCACCAATTATTTCTTTTTTTGAATGGAATATCCCTGTAGCACGGTTCCTGTGATTAAGAAGTGGATTCTATCCTAAAAATGGCCATCCATGACATGCACCACATACAACTGTGCATCCAGTAGTCCTTCCTCTAAGTTTGTGCTCTCTTCGCCATTCTCAATCTGGGACAGGTGATCTGGGCCTGTGTTAAGACATCCTGGCTTTACGACGACTTCGAAGTCATATTCTTGAAATAATAGCAACCATCTACAAATGTGCCCCTCCCCAACACAAGCTTGTTCACTAGGTATTTTAGTGTAGAGTGGTCAATATACATCTTAAAGTGTCTTCCGAGCAAATAGTGGCAGTATTTCTGGAGTGTGTATACCATCGCCAATCCTTCTCATTTAGTAGAGGAATAGTTCTTCTCAGCTTTTGACAATCGTCGACTTGCGAATGCAATCGAGTGATCGATTCCTTCCACTCCTTCCTGTGTGAGTACCGCTCTCAACGCGATACATGACACATCAACATGCACGTGAAATTCGATGTCCCATTTTGGAAAGACCAATATAGGGGATGATGCCATCTTTTCCTTAAGCATTTCTAGATATTTGTTACATTCTTCATTCCAACAATACATAACACCCTATTTTAGTAATTGTTCCATTGGTGCTGTGATCTGTACGTAGCGTTTTATGAACTTCCGATAGCAACCAGTGTGTACCAGTGTGGTGCATAGTTGTTTAACACTTTTCGGCACTTGCAGGTTGAGTATGACAACAATCTTTGTCAAATCCACCATTAGACCTTGCTTACAAACCACATGGCCGAGCAGGTTTCCAAATGGGATGAGGAAAGTAAACTTCTTTAGGTTAAGCGCAATTTGGTGCCATCGGAAAGTATCCAACATTAACGGTAAGCTCATGGTATGTTTCTTAACCATTCTGAACACGGTCCAATCATCAAGATATACCTCTAAGAACTTGTGTATAAACTCTTTGAATGTCATTACCACAACGCATGAGAATATTGCCAGCACATTCTTTAGTCCAAATGGCATCATCGTATACTGAAAAAAGCCCCATGTGGTAGCGAACATGGTTTTACTCCTATCCTCTAGTGAAATCTTGATCTGGTGGTGCCCGAAGAAGCCACCCGTAAAGGAGTAGGCTTCCTGTCCTCACACATTTTCCAGTACTTCATCTGTAAATGGTGTTGGAAATGGATTGTTAACACATGCATCATTGAGCTTCTGAAGATCTATGTAGATGTGAATTTCTCCTTTCTGTTTTTTCTCATGCACCACCATAGGACTTACCCAGTCAGACTCCTCCACTGGTTAAATTATCCCAGTTGTGAGCATCATGTCCAACTATTCGCGGACCTCCAATTTTTATTTTGGATTCAACTAGTAAGGCCGCTACTTAATGGGCTTCGCATCCAGCTTCAAGGTTATCTTCATCACTCCTAAGTCACCGATGATCCCTTTTAACTCCATGATTTTAGTCGGGAATAAGTCTTGATAATCTCGAAGTAATTTGATGACCTTTTCCACTATGGCATCGTCCCAATACTCCCCAAGCGTTGCATACTATTTATGGGAAAACTAGTATTCCTAAAGAATGTTAGCCCTCTAGGTTTGGAAACTACCCTAGAAACAATAGTTTAAAGCAATTCAATGATTTTTCCTATGTGTAACAGATAAGAGAAATATAATGGAACCAAACTAGAACTTCCGCTTAATCCCTTGCTTGCTCTCTCTCTCCTTTGGCATATCCCGCAACTCCTCCCCATACTTAACACGCTTGGAGAGTACCTGCACAAGTACAACAACAAAGGACCATCAAAGCATCGTGATCTATTACAACATAAACATTACAGAATTAGATATATAATGAACAAATGATAGCATTCACAATTGCGCAATCATATGGGAGAAAACTTGAAGAGATTTATTAATAGAAAGGAGAATTACAACCCAGTTGTCTGATCTAGTACCATCCTCCTAGCTTCAATCCTTCTTCACCTCATGAAATAACAAGATCACTCCAACAAGAATACAATGCTCTCTCCCCAATGACAAACTATCAACACTTCCTTGCAATTCACAAAATTTCAACCTTTTGATCTCTTGGATTGGAGATCCATTTATAGATGTTTGCAAGGGTGTGAGTCATCCATGGGGTTTGATTAGTGTCATTCCACTTGTTACAATTGGTTCCACAAGAGAAGGGATTGGAGATGATTTCCTAGATCCCTTATTCATCCTTGGGTGAATTCAGAGAGGCAAGTGGCACAGGAGAAGTTTCTAGAAGATTCCATGAGCAACCAACTAACAAACTGTCCCAGACATTTGTCCATCCTTGCACATCGCGCCCTATAGAAGGCCTAAATAGTATGCATCACACCCTAGTAGTGTACCACTCAATATGCATCACACTTTGCCAGTGGAGTAGTTAGTATGGTTCAATTTAGGCAATTTCTGGATGGTTTCTCATATGGAACTTTTGGGGAATGATGTATTCAGATGACTATGTTCCTTTAGGGTATGAAACAACTCTTTTAGGGGTTTATGAGCCCTAATACATGGACATCTAAGTTTGGGGTTGATGTGCCCAAAGATGTCTATATCAGTTTCCCCCTAAAGCATGAGGTCGTAAATATTCATGTTGGGTGAAATGATTTATCATGAGGATCCGAAGTTTCGAACTGGAAGGTGACCTGCATAAGTTACAATACAATACATCATCATAATATGATTTTCATGATCCAACTGAGGGAGGCATTCCCATTCTCAGCTTCATAAATTTCATTTCATATAGATAGATTAGATAGTCGTTTGTAGATATAGACTCGTGATTCTACAGATATAGAGTTGCAATCCATGATTAGGATGACCATCTGTGTAGAGCCTTTGTACATTTTATGTTTTTATATCCATGAATATATCAAAGCCGGGATGGATGAAACTTGATCCAGGGTCTTCAAACTCATACAATCTCTGCCCGATGTATAAGTCAAACCATGTGAAGAGATGTTCTGAAGTCGAACATGGAAAGACATTGCTTGATGACTAGCCAATGATGCGAGTTGTTAACAAATGTGAGAGGGATCACCAATAATGATAATGATCCTCAAGGTACTACAGTACAATTCACATGGTGTGAATACATGATCCGATGTCGAACACCACGCAAAATCTTTTGGTCGAAGGCCATTGATGTCAACCTATCGCTGGAAGTGAGAAACTTGCCATTGATGTATGCAAGCTTCAAAGCACTGAAAGGGTTGTTTCTAAGTCAACTTGAAGAAACTCATCATAGGAGGGCCTTGATGTATCCCACATCTACGACACGAAATGAAGAAAATGATTTCTGGAGGTGAAAATGAACTGACAACATAAGGTTCAGGAATTGCGGTCACAAAAAAAATGAAGGTTGGAGGTATTGTAGTTCATGAGACATTAAATGGATGGTGATTTCCCAATTAAATGACTTCTCTTGAACATGTCAACAACACTGAGATGAATTGGTAGCGTTAACCCCAAAAGATGGATGGTATGAAAGACCATTGGTTTGATGACTGGTGAACGGAATAACCCAACCCAACTCAATAATGGAGATGAAGTGAAAGTGTCATGTTCAAGAGTGACTTACTACCATAAATTCTTCAAGTTTTTTCCCTTTTTCCCTAGTCATTGTTGACTAGTACCTCTTTATTTTTTTCAAGCTTGAGGAGGATAACATATGCTTGTTCTATAATTCGCCCTTTGGGCAAACCTGTCGCTATTTAATATTTTAATGAGTCTAGCGACAATGAAACTTAGTCTCATCTAGATGGACAAGTTTGTTGCATTGTTTTAACGAGTTTAATGACAAGGATAAATTGGTCCTTTTCATGTTTAGAGAGTTTCAAAAGGGACGAAAATAAAACTCCATAAGTTCTTTTTCATAAAGTAATCCCTCAGGTCCGAAAAAGGATAAAATAATACAAGAGGGATGACATTTCCAATACTTTAACGAGTTGGAAAAGACAAGCGCTCAACAATCTTTTCATGTTTAATGAGTCTGAAAAGGGTTTAAAGAGGACTCTATAGTTTTCTTTTCATTTTTGAATCAAAGCTCGAAAAGAAGACAAAAATTTTGCTTGGTGGTCAAAGATGTTCAATTCACTGTTTAGCACATCAGATTCTTTCGTCAATCATTCATCTTGCTCAAAACTCCAAATTGATTAGAAATACATATATATGGATGAAAAATGAACTAAAACTAACATTTCACTTTGAGGTACATGAACAGTAAACATAAAAAGTAGTTTTATCATTTCATTTTCATCATTTCATTTCAAATTTGGGATTTTGGAGCTCTCAAGTGGTTTTCCCCCTCAATTTTCACCAATTGATTTTGGGAGATCTGATGGACCATTCTCCGTGCCATCAGGACCATGTAGGAGCTATCCTCAAGCTCTTCATTTTCATTTCCTCTTTTCTCAATTCTGGGCAAGTTTTTCACTTTTCTAGGTCCCTGGGGTTTAAAGATTTTGTTCCCCAATCATCGCACCTAGCTTGTATCAAAAGGTGTGATGCATACTGAGCTTCCAATGGGCCAGTCAGTATACATCTCACCTTGCTCAAAGGCAGCGTGCGATGGGTGTAGAAAGGCAACTTTATACAGTGTTTTTTCATCAAATGTTTACCTGTTTTTGCTCAAAATTATATCCTAACTCATCTATTGTTTGCATTTCAGATATTTGTTGGATCAATATGGTTGTCACATTGCATGAACGAGAACATGAAGAGGAGGATATGATTGCTTTACATTACCAGGGCATAGTGGATGCATTAAGAAACTGTGGTTTACTGAAGTTTTTCCGCATATCCAGCATGAGGCAACATATCAGTTTGTTGCAGTGTCTTCTCAAGGCTTGGGATCCTACAGACCAAGTATTCCAGATCAGAGGTAAATCTATTCCTTTCACGATCGAGGATATTTATTTTCTGATAGGTTTGTCGAGGCGTGGTGCCCCTCTTTCACTATCAGGATTTACTCATGGGGGAAAATCTGTGAAAGATTACATTCGTCAGTTCTACAGGGATGGATCTCAACCCAGTAGAGATGGTACGATTAATATCTGGGAAGTCACTGATCGACCTTTGAAGATAATTCTATTACCTTTTCTAGATTGGCTGGCAGCGCAGCCTTACATTTAGTGAACAGATCCTACATGCAGTATGCCTTGGAATGCCTGGAACCGAAGGTGTTCAATTAGTGTGAGGTGATACTTCCTGTCATAAAATAACAATTGTCCAAAGTAAAGAATGGAAAAACCAAGAACTTTGGTTATGTATCCATATTGACTGCTTTTGTTTTGGAAATAATTCCACTGATGCAACCTCAAAACATTTCACTGGGATTGCCTACACCGAGGAAACCATGGATGCAGAGATGGGTGGACCTTATGGCTAGACATGCTAGCTAGTCACAGATCTCCTTCTCAGATGCCTTTTTCGAGTGGTTCAACCACTAGGAGATTGTTACTAGGAATAGTGTCCACTTGGAGCTGCTATTCCCACTGAGACTGGTAGCTATCTTAGAAACAAACAAGTTAAAACTACTTTCACTTTCCTTTATGAAAAATAGATAAGAGGGGAACAAAGGACACCAACCTTAGTCTTGCGCTTGGTTCCTTGCCTGGTTCCTCTCCTTCCCGATAGATCTTTGCCACTTCTTCTTCATCTACCCAGCTTCAAAGAGCATTTGTGGAATCAAAGCAGCATAATACTATCGAAGAATAGAGATCTATAGTCATAAACAACACAGGACCATATATGTATTGACCACACAAATGCATATACAATCGAACATATAAGAATTTGGAGGAAAACTTGAATAGCTTTATTAATATCAAGAATAAAAAGAGGATTACAAAAAATTGTTCTAACCCAGCATCATCTTCCAGCAAGAAAGCCCTTCTTTACCTCATGTAAAACTTAGATCACCCAACACTATGATATTACACCAGGAAGCCAACCGCACTTCTCTACAAGATACAAGATTCCAGCCTCTCGACCTTTGTGATGAGGGATCCATATATAGATGATTGTAGGGAGGTGAGTCAACTTCTAGGATTTTGATTAGTGTCCTCTATCTGATAGCTCTTGATTCCACTTGGAGATTGATGATCTCTTACTCATCCCTGGGCAAAGTTAGAGAGGCAAGTGTTAGAGGAGAAGTCTCTGGAAGATTCTATGATCCTCCACCTCGCAAACTGTCTCTGCCATTTGTCCATTCTCGCCCATCACACCCTATAGAGGGGCTATCCATTATGCATCGCACCCTTGACATTGAGCAGGTGATATGCATCGCACCCTTTGCACTGGGCATTCTGTATGGTCTAGTTTTGACCAATTCTGAGTAGTTTTCTGTGGAGAACTTCTCGGAGATGATGTAATCAGCTGACCTTGTTCTTTTAGGGAGTGAAACAACACTTTTAGGGACTTAGGAGCCCTCAGTTTATGGACATTTATGATTGGGATTGCAATTCCCAAAAATTTCTATAACAGTTGCCGCCTAAAGCATGAGGTTGTTAATCTTTTGATGTCGGGTGAAATGCTTTATCATGAGGATCCAAAGTTTTTTCGAGATAGAAGGTGACCTGTAATAAGATAAAATACAATACATTATCTTCATAATACTTTTCATGATCTAGCTGAGGCGGGCATTCCCATGCTCATCTTTATAAATTCATTTTCATGTACATAGGACAGACAATCATCTGTGTAGCAGACTGATGATTCGGACGGAGTCATCATCCTTTGATTTGGATGATCATCTATTCGGCAATGATGTACGTTTGATGCCTTTATATTCCTGAATATATCGCAGCTCAGATGGATGAAACTAGATCTGGGGTATTCAAACTCATTCAATCTTCACTCGAAGTACAAGTCGATCCATGTGAAAAATGTTCTGGATTCGAACATGGAAAGACATCGCCTGATTACCAGCCAATGATGTAAGCTATTAACAAGCGCGAGAGGAATCACCAATAATGACAATGATCCTCAAGGTACTACAGTACAATTCACGTGGTGTGAAAAAGGGACTTGGCGTCGAACACCATGCAAAATCTCTTGGTCGAAGGCCATTGATTTAAACCAGTTGCCGAAAGTGAGAAACTTGCCATTGAGGCATGCAAGCTTCGAAGTACTGAAAGGGGTTGTTCCTAGGTCTACTTCTTGGATAATGAGCTGATGTCGACAAGAAGTGACCCATCATAGGAGGGCCTTAATGAATCCCACATCTACAACAGGGAATGGAGCAAACGATTTTGGAGGTGAAAATGGTCTGATGATACAGGGTTCAGGG
The DNA here is from genome assembly GCA_000404065.3 of Pinus taeda. NCBI lineage: Eukaryota > Viridiplantae > Streptophyta > Pinopsida > Pinales > Pinaceae > Pinus > Pinus taeda. The sequence goes on from APFE031460925.1 coordinate 123,295, forward strand.
TGGTGGTCATGAAAGAATGGAGTGTGAATGTGTTGCAGTGGATGAGACATAGGTGAATTCTCTAAGTGAATTCTCTTGAACATACTAGTGACACTGACAATGGATTCGTAGAGTTAACCCCAAATATGGATGGTGCGACGGACCAATGGTAATATGACGAGTGAACGGAATAACCCAACCCGACTCAGATGGAGTGAAAGTGTCATGTTGAAGAGCGACTTGCTACCAATAAAGTTTCTTCAAGTTTTCTTCCCAATTTTCCCCAATCATTGTTGACCAGTACCTCTTTATTTTTGTCATGCTTGAGGAGGATAACATATGCTTGTTCTATAATCCACCCTTCGGGCGAACCCATCGCTATGTTTTAACGAGCCTAGCAACAGTGAAACTCGTTCTCATCCATTTGGACAAGTTTGTCGCTATTGGTTTTAACGAGTTTAACGACAATGATAACTCGGTCCTTTTTCATTTTTAGAGAGACTGAAAAAGGGACGGAAAGGAAACTCCAATGATTCTTTTTCATCATATAATCCCTTAAGTCCAAAAAAGCGTAAAATAATACGAAAGGGATGAATTTTCGATAATTTTAACGAGCCGAACAAGACAAGCACTTGATCTTTTTGTGTAATAATCCCTCAGGTCCAAAAAGATTAAAATCTAGAGGAGGGATAACACTTTTGATGACTTTAACAAGCCATAGAGGCCGATCACTCGGTAATCTTTTCATATTTTATGAGTCAGGTTAAAAGAGCTTAAAGGAGACTTGTTTTTTGAGGAATGAGTGATGATTTCGGGTAGCAGCTGATTCCAGGTAAGGTTTGGAATTTTCCAATCACGACAGTGTCACAAAGATGGCTAATAGAATCACTCTTCACAGATGTTCCTCAAAAAGGGTAAACAATCAAATGGAGGCATATGATCAGCTAAAACAAAGTGGAGGTGATGATGAGAACACGACCAAGGCTCAAAAGCTGATGATAATGCATTTACAATGGTTATTTACTAGAAATTGGTTCATTTTTTAATGAGCTTAAACTCTGGGGGAAACATTTGCTCATTGCTTATGTTTAATTTTTAACGAGCTTGAAATCCACATAAAAACTTCTCGTGCTAGTCATATAATAAGGATATCTCATCTCAGATGCCATTTTTTATGGAGCTTGCACCTTTCAAAGCTTTTCCCCGGATCCTTTCTTTATGCAAGTTAGGAAACGACCAATCCTACAAGTTTAAGGGTTCGAGAATCTACAAACTAAGAAAATAAATGGTCGCTCTTCACTTGCATGCAAAAAGGTTTGCATGCCCCCAAGTATAGTGAAGTAGAGCTTCCATGTTACCCTTCAATTTGTAGACAAAACATTCGTTTTGTCGGGAAAGGCCTACCTTTTCCAGGTTACCCTTCAATTTGTAGACAAAACATTTGTTATATTGGGAAAGGCCTACCTTCTAACATAGGTATCTTATCCGGTCTAACCCCGTTTTCCTATATGGATGGGTGTCGGACTAGTCATATATCCTTCGCCAAAACCTACCCTATACTCAGCGTTTTTCTACCAAAGCAGACCAGGGTGCATGCTCCTTGGGTTTCAGTCACGATCCCCGAATTACTCGCGTTCTTCAAGTGTACAGACTGGAGATTGATGAGGCATTCTTTCCATGATAAGACCATTTAGGGATGGCATTTGATTGTTAGCTATGTGTGAGCCAGGGAATGAAATATGGTCTATGAGCTGGACCACTCGGCCTTCATGCGGAAAACACATTACTCTAAAGAGTGAGGAGACAATGGCTCCCATGCTATAAATATAGTCACGCCCAAGGCATATATTATAATATAGGGGTCCTTAGACTACCATCACATTCATGTAAATGATTTTCCTTCTCAATGTTATGGGTACACTGGGAAGGTTCCCTAATGGTTGACTAGTTCCTTTGTCGAAGCCTGTTAGATTTCTCATTTCAGGCAGAAGCATTGGTGAACCAAGCGCTTTCTAAGAAGTTGAGGAAAGGATACTCACAGAAGCCCCTTCATCTATGATGGTACTAGCCATGACCATTCTGTAAGCTTGTACAATGATTTGGAATGGTACACTAGCAGGTAAACGGGGTCTGCCTAGTAGATTCCAATCGAAGGAAACGACTAGGTTGCTTGGAGGTGGGACCGAATAGACGACCGGATACGACTCTAACGAACTTCCTTCCCGCGGTAAAGGAATGGGTAGACTGCCCCCATGTTCATTGGAGTCTGTGTTTACTAAAAGAATTTGAATGGTGTCATTCTCATTTTCTTCAGTGACTGTATCATCTGAAGATGGACCTTCTGAAGGCAAGGCCAGGTCAACTACCACCTCAACCTTTTGAATTTTGTCTGGTATGGATTCAGAGGGTTTATCTTCAATGGTAGACGCATTGACCAACTACAATGGCGTGTCGGTCAGATTTTCAACCAGTGATGGACTTGGCAAGAGTTTCTTATATCCAGGAGGGAGCCATAGTGGTGAAGCAGGACGGTCATCCAAAACTCTTTTAGCTTTGTCTAGGAAGGGAAAACGGTGGACAGCGTGATTGCCTTCACACAATTTACAAGGAAATTTGCAATTCCTTTTCTGTCCAGATGCTTCGCTTTCACTAGTTGACAGTGTACTTTCAACATGATCAGAGGTTAATGACACCGGATTATGCAAACGAGGAGATCAGTCCCTTAAGATCCGAGGGATGCAAGGACAATCTCGATGATATTGGTCTCCTCTACAAATGACACATGGAGATTTAGGTTTAGATGGTGCAGTGTGAGGATTTTCACTAGACTTCACATGGTTGCCCCCTTTTTCTTTTGGTTCCTTCTTCTCTTTTCCTTTTTCTCCTTCTACTTCTTCTTCTTCTCAGTTACTTGATCTTTAGCTTTACTAGCTTCATCAAGCGAAGAGGAAGGAGGAGAGGGAGAAACAGATGAAGTAGAAGGTTGGGGGGTAACTCTAGTGTCATCTAGTTGCTGACTTGACTGTTCAAGAATTACGTTATTCTGAATGACAGAGGTAGAGAAGAGCCATACGAGCAAGCCAATCATCAACCCTGGAAGTGACAATGTGGCCATATGGGGTGCACCAACATCTCCCCAAGAGGAGAAATGACTAGGATTTCCTCCAAGGGGAAATCCTTGGTTGGTAGACTCCATTTTTCTCAACCTAAAGACCAATGAGGGAACTTGTGATGTTATTTCCGATTAAAATAAATTTTAGACGCTTTGACAAACTTGTTTCAATTTTTAAGAGTCGAGAAAAAACAAAAGATGACTCTAGTCACCTTCGATTTTTAATGAGCCTGAAGTGACAAGTGCTCATATGGACCTTTTCCTTTAAGGAGTTTGAAAAGGAACGAAAGAGACTACTCTAGAAATCTAGACAGAGGGATCATCAAACCAATTGTAAAACTGCAGAATACTTTTTATGGTATGGCAGTCAATCTTCCCGAATGTTGTGTTCAGTGCATTGCGATCAATAGGGCGGCAGACACGACTTCCTAAGGATAAAGGATATAGCCTATTGTGGTCTCCCAATATATACTCGATGGTACGAGGGAGAAAAAGTCTGTACTGGTACTTGTCGTCTCAAAGAGGAGGAATCACCCAACCAACAATGAAAGTTACAGTTACTAGGCTTTATGACGTCGGAATACGTCTCTAGCCTAGACTTCGAGATGTTGTGCATTAGGTTCCAAACCATTTTTAGGTTCATTAAATTTATTTTATAGTTGATCTTGTTTAAAAAAAAATTCCTTTCAGGTTCACCGCATGATGTATATATACAATTCCTAAAATGTAGTCTAAGGGGATAAACAATCATTTAATCTTCTTTTGCAATGAAAATCCTAGCTACTAAGGAAAGAGAACTGAGGGTCTTTCAACAAAGAGCATAGAGCACACACTAAATGAACTATCCAAAATCAAACCAAGAAGTCTAAATGAAAATGCACATACATGTATTTGTTTTCAGCCTTCTTAATGTATGAATGACAAGAAGAATGCTAAGTGCAAATCTGAACTATCTTTTCAAAGTGATAATACTAACAAATTTCTTTTCAAAACAAAGTGAAGATAAGGACGACACTTTACAATTTCGTAATGAAAACTATTTTTGACACTTGAAAAACTACTAATCCAAATCACATACAAGAGTAAGAGTGTAATCGACCATCAAGAACAATGGGATTCTCTTCTATGACTGAAAACGACACTTGTGACACTTTCATATCAAGAAACGACAGTCTGATCACGCTACTTCTTTGTAAAAGAGAACTGAAAATGGCTCATGATACATAAAAACACTTACAGTTCTTTGCAAAATGGAGGTGGAATGATGGAAGGGAAGGGAGTTTCCACAGAGATATAATGACCACAGACAACAAAACCCCTGAACAGAGTTGAAAAGAGTGAAGAAAAACCGAAGTCTGAAGGTAAAATTAACCTTCCCTGACCATCGCACCTATCACACAGGGAATCCAGTATGCATCTCACCTACTGCACACGGGAGGTGCGATGCATATAAACTGCCTTGAAGAGAGGGTGCAATGGTACCAGTGTAAGACTTTTATCTTGTCTTTGGTCACAATTTGCAGTTCAGTTCATGGATTTATGCCGAGAAAGTGATGTTCAGTAAATATAAATCACAAGGGTTGATCTAAGGAGGTTACTAGAGCCACCACTTAGGGCAATTAGAGTGTTTGCAGATCGATTGTTCAATATATAAACAAAACCCAGAGATAGACAGAAGCAGCATGGATCTACTTTGCACTTGCATAGAAAATGCAGTTCCAAGGCTAGCTGGCTTGACTTCAGGATCCATCTGTAAGTTTCTAAAACAAACAAATATAGACTAGCAAACAATCTACTCAGTCCCCAGTGGAGTCACCATTTGTTACCGGGAATAGTGTCCACATGGAGCTGCTATTCCCACTAAGACTGGTAGCTATCTTAGAAACAAACAAGTTAAAACTACTTTCTCTTTCCTTTATGAAAAATAGATAAGAGGGGAACAAAGGACACCAACCTTAGTCTTGCGCTTGGTTCCTTGCCTGGTTCCTCTCCTTCCCGATAGATCTTTGCCACTTCTTCTTCATCTACCCAGCTTCAAAGAGCACCTGTGGAATCAAAGTAGCATAATACTATTGAAGAATAGATATCTATAGTCATAAACAATAGAGGACCAGATATGTATTGACCACACAATGCATATACAATTGAACATACAAGAATGTGGAAGAAAAATTGAATAGCTTTATTAATATCAAGAATAGCAAGAGGATTACAACCAATTGTTCTGACCCAGCATCATCCTCCAGCAAGAAAGCCCTTCTTCACCTCATGTAAAACTTAGATCACCCAACACTATGATATTACACCAGGAAACCAACATCACTTCTCTACAAGATACAAGATTCTAGCCTTTGGATCTTTGTGATGAGGGATCCATTTATAATGATTGTAGGGGGGTGAGGCAACTTATAGGATTTTGATTAGTTTCCTCTCTCTAATAGCTCTTGATTCCACTTGGAGATTGATGATCTCTTACTCATCCCTGGGCAAAGTCGGAGAGGCAAGTGTCAGAGGAGAAGTTTCTGGAAGATTCTACGATCCTCCACCTCGCGAACTGTCTCTACCATTTGTCAATTCTCACCCATCGCACCCTACAGAGGGGCTATCTACTATGCATCACACCCTTTACACTAAGTAGGTGATATGCATTGCACCCTCTGCACTGGGCATTCTATATGGTCCAGTTTTGACCAGTTCTGAGCAGTTTTCTGTGGAGAACTTCTAGGAGATGATGTAATTTGTTGACCTTGTTCTTTTAGGGAGTGAAACAACACTTTTAGGGACTTAGGAGCCCTTATTTTATGGACATTTATGATTGGGGTTGCAGTGCCCAAAAATGTCTATGCAGAGTATCCATATGTCGGGATGGATTTTTGAGGCGATCCAGATTTGGCATTACCAGTTGGTGAGCAATGGAGTGCTATATGTAAAATGATTTGACCACATATTTATTTTTTTAGTTTTGTAATGTTTTTGTTTTTGACGTTACGAAGACTAAACAAACTCATATGTGTGTGCAGATATTGTACCAGTGCGACCAGTGGCATGCCCATGGGAAGTAGATGACACTCCAGTAGGAGAGGTTGTAGGGAGGGTCGTCCTTTGGGATCTAGATATATCAGAGACCTTGGTAGTACTGCAGTGTCAGATCAAGGGCCTCACTCTCGACATTCAGGATGTTAGGACCGATGAGTTACCTTTGAGGTTACAGCACCATACTACTGGTGTACCGAGTCGTTGGACTAGGCTCCTGCGCATGATAGCACAGGCGATGACATGTTATCACCAGCATCACTAGTCTAGGATGTTTTTCTACATTCATTTTGAGTTTCCTGGTCAGATGATCGATTTTGTCTTGGACACAAAACATTTTGTGAAAACTATAAACAACTATCTACTTTTGATTTTTGGATTTTTATTTTGGCTAAGTGCTGAAATCCTAATGCAAATGTTGATGTCAAATGCTTTCTTTACAAATGTTACAAATGTCTATTTAACACAAAATTTGCTAATGAATTAGTCAATGTGTTGAAGTTTCTGGAAATGTGTTGATATTGAATGGAATCAAAATGTCTTTCCAAAATCCTAACTCTTAGAAACATGCAATCAATAGCTGGGTTCCAAACGTAATAAATGCCAGTAAGCTGTAGAATGACGAGTTGTGAATCTAGCTTGACAATGAGTCAGTGCATGCCACATGAAATGGCATCAGAGAGAAGTTTAATCAATGCGCTATACTCATTGATGTTATTCATCGATCGACCAATACATATCCCCCTAAAACTCACTTACTTTCCGCTTGGAGCGAAGATGACCCAGGCCACAGAAGATAGGTTCTGTGTATGACAACTAGCTCCATCAGCATACCCAACAAATGGTTCCAAAAAGTATAACATTTGCAACAAATGTGAAGTGGATTACCTAACCAAAATGACAACCCTAAAAGAAAACACTCAAAAATGCAATAAAAGTACATGTAGAATGAGTTTACTACACTTAATCAAGAATAGTAACGTTTCAAGGCTATGACTGTGGAACTCCATAATGGTTCAAATTCACCTGCTCCTAATTTGTCAGAATCCTGATCGTAAAGCAAGACCAGGTCACCTTCTAAGAAGACACAAGGCTTAACATTTTTGTCATATTGTGCCATGATGCATTTCTTATGTGCTTCGTTAGCCAATGTAGCAACATGACGGGTTTCATCTAGATGGATTAATTCCAAGAAACGAGCCTCTTCTTCAGAACTTTTGTGAAGCAGATCAATTCCAAGCTTGAGGGATGAGATTTCACACTAAATTGGTAAGACTTCTTCTAGACCATACACCAACTGAAAGGGCATAAATTCAGTCACATTTCTCATCGAAGTCCTATATGCCCACAGAGCTGAGTACAGGATTAGATGCCAATTCCATTTATGGACTCCAATCATTCTCTGCAGCATGCGCTTAAGGACTTTGTTGATCGCCTCAACTTGTCCATTAGCGTGCGGATAATATGGAGTAGAACTATCATGGGACAATCCTAACTTGGTAGTTAATTTGATCATCATGTGATTGCAAAAATGTGACCCATGATCTGTGACTATAGCCTGTGGAACACCGAATCTAGAAACTACATGATTGAAAAACAAAAGTGTAGATGTTTCACTGCTGTTGTTCAATGTAGGCATTGCCTCAACCCATTTTGTAAAATAGTCGACAACGACTATAATATACCCATGCCCACCAGCCGAGGTGGGGTTACATGTCATGAAATCAATGCCCCATTTAGTGAATGTGCCAACAGCAATGACTGGATGCAGTGGTGCAAGTGGTAATCTGGTTTTGCGATAAAAAATTTGACAAGCATGGCAACTTCTGACTGCAATTATGCAATCTTTGAAAATGGTGGTCTAGAAGTAACCAGCTCATAAGATCGTTTTCATAGTAGCATAACCAAACAGATGCCCCCCACAAGCACCTAAATGATAATCATTCAAAACTTTTTTGGCCTCCTCATGCATGAGGCACCTTCGTAAAACTAAATCAACACCACGACGATAAAGTGTATTACCAAGGATCAGATAATATTTGGCTTGGTATCAAGTACGTCGTTGTTCAAAGAAAGAGGTGTTAGGCCTAAAAGTTTGGGTTTGGAGATAGATTAGTATATCCCCATACCACGGATCACTTGACAATATCAAAAATAGAGTCTTATCCACAATTGATGCTTCTGATGTTAAATCATTGGAGGACGAGGGAAGGTTGCAAAGTAACTCTACAAAGATGAGAGACTTCTTTGATTTGGATTTGATGAATTCCAGATCAAACTCCTGCAAGATAACAATCCATTTTGAATATTTCCCCCCAGCAATTGACGTGACAAAATGTATGTCATAGGGTTGCAATTTGACACAATGGTGGTTTTGTGAAGGAGTATATAGTGTCGAAATCTGTGTACTACTTGAACGGCCACTAAAGCAAACTTTTCAACATAAGAGTACATGATTTTTGTATCATTAAGATTACGACTCAAATAATATATAGGATGTTCAATTCCGTCATCTTCTTGCACTAAAACCATAGCAATGGTTGTATCTGCATCGACAAGATATAGGTTGAAGTCTTTTTGATAGTCAGGAGCATACATTAATATTGATTTTATCAAGGAATCTTTGAGATCATAAAAGGAAGCTTGCGCAACTTGATCCCAATGGAAGGGTACCCCTTTCTTAGAAAGATGTGTATAAACTTTAGCGAGCTCAGCATAATTTGGAATGAACCTCCTCAAAAAGTTAGCTTTCCTTTGGAGTCTCTAAATCTGAAGCAAATTTGAAGGTGGAGGCATGTCAAGAATTGCCTAAACCTTAAATGGGTCGAGTTAAATTTCATCCTTAGAAACTATAAAACCAAGTAGTCGACCAAAACCAACACAAAACACACATTTGTGCCAATTGAGTCATATCTTGTAGTGTCGGCAATGTATAAATATGGCTCTCAAATGTTGTGGATGATCAGTCCGTTTTCGTGAATCAGTAGGCAGATCATCAAGATATGGTTGAACTATGATTTTGATTGAAATGTTGCCCCTGTGTTCTTCAAACCGAAGGGTAATTTGCAATATGCGAATGTACCCCACAAACATATAAATGTAGTTTTTGACTGGTCCTTTGGGCAAATATTGATTTGATTGTATCCGGAAAATCCATCCATGAATGAAAAGATTTCGCATCTGACACATTCATCAATAATATGGTCGATAAAGGGTGTAGGATAGTTTTCCTTTGGACATTCTTGATTTACATCCCTATAATCGACACACACTCTTATCGTTCCTTGTTTTTTCATCAAAGGAACAATATTTGATACCCAATCAGTGAGAGGTACAGGGTAAATGAAGCCAGCATGAAAAAGTTTTTCAACCTCTACTTTAATGGTAGTGACTTTCTTCTGATGAACAGGTCAAAGTTGTTGTCGTATTGGTTTGACATCAGGATACATCTTGATCTCATGTTCAACAATTCTCAAGTAAATTCCTGCCGTTTCTTCATATGACCAGCAAAGACATCTCTGAATTGTTGAAAAAGAGCGCAATAGCTATCTAGTTCTGATGGAGAACAAGATTTGCTGACATGAAGATTCTCTACAATATTAGGTTTGGTCGAAATATTAATGGAGATAGTTTCTTCAATGTTAGACAGATTTCGCTCAGAATCTACTGTATTTACAGAATTTAATAAAAAATCAACAATTGAAGGGTGATTGAGGTCATTTGAATAATCTTCATTGCCGTCTTGAAGTTGGGAATGATGATGATAATCTTCCCATGGTGTCTCTCCTATCATCATTGATTGGATGATTCCTTCGTCTATAGAATGTATATGAGACCAAGGATCAAAAGAGGTAGCATATTCTAAAGACCTATCTACCCAAACAGTTGTTGAGTGCGGACTTGGGTTTGCCGCACAAGCCCAAAAAATTGATTGCTACAAAGATTCGATGGGGCTTGGCTACAACTCCTCACAATGATCATCACTTTCAAAATAGTCGGAACTCTTCTTAAACTTAGATGATGTAGAAGAGATCATGTGGCGAGTTTCCACTGTGGCCACTTCTGCGAAACTAGATGGAGACAGGAGGGCAAAAGTACCCATTAAGGAAGGGTCTTTTAGGAGACCTACTCCAAAATTTTGAAGCAACTGTGAACACCCATGGATCAATGGAATGCTTCCAGTAGCTTGTGAAGTACTAGCAAAAAAGTCTAGTTGGTCAACGATTGTGATTCCACCTTGGAAGGGAAATGCAATCTTTCTAAAATATGTAGACACAACGACAACCATAGCATAAACCCAGGGCCTTCCCAGTAAAATATTGTAATCAAGGAGTCCATCAATGACATCAACTTCAATATCTACTATTTTTCCCCCCAGTTCTATTTGTAAGCTACTTAAAATCCCATATGGAGTGTACATTCTTCCATCGAACGCTTTTAGTGTTGTTGGTGATCATCACAAGGGTGGTGAACCAAGAGTTTTCCAGCAACTCATTGACATAATACAAGTATATGCCCCCTCGTTAATAATGGTTCGATGAAAATTTTTATTGATGGCTTTTACCTGTATAAGGAAAGCAATTTGAGCTGCTAATTGTGGTGTATATCTAGTATGATTAAAGACCACAAGATTGGAATCCGTTAGATCGATCCCACCTATTGGAGATAATAAATCCTGCTTTTAGGAGGGATAATTTTTCATTACCTCAAGTGTCGACATAGTGGATGGCGATTGAGGCAGATCCTCCACTATATTATAATTCTGAGCATCTTGAGCATGAGGACTAAATGTTGATTTATGTAGGACTCCCTTTCCCGGCTTAGTGGTTAATTTAGGAATAATGGGTGGAACAACTTCTAGCGAAGTCGTTGCCAAAGAACTAGTTTGATCAGTAGACCAGTTGCTCGATGACGATGGATTCCTATAATATTTACTCCTTGTTGATACCAAAACATCATTTTACTTGTTTTCGATGGATAGCATAAGCACTTGGGATTTGGAAGCATTATCAATAGAAACCATATGAGATTTTGGGTTAGGAAACGGATCAATAAACACCCCTGAGGTATTCAAAGCTTTCAAAAGTTTTGAAACCTCAGATTGATGTGGACAATCTCTCGTAAAATGCTCCTCATTAAAAATGAAACATGGATAACGAGGAGGTTTCCTTGCTGCAGTAGGGTTTTTAGATGATTTTTCAGGAGTGGAATTATCCTATTTCTTCCTATTATTTTTCCCTTTCTTCTTGTGCCTTGGTTGTTTTGGATTTTTGCCTTTGTCAGATGACACGGCACTAATCTCCAAGGCAAGAGAATTGTCATTTACGTTTTGACTAGAAACAGTAAGAGCTTGACCAGATGGACCTCTTGCAGTGTGTGTGCTTGAGGAACCGATCACACCGTCACTGGCATGAGAGTCCCTACTCGATTTAGGAGGAGGTGGAACAAAAAAAGCTAGTCTAGGAGTGTCGAGAATTTTGTCATAGAGTGTGCCAGATTGTGTATAGATCAAATCGAAATATTGGGCACGAGCAATGACTTGCTCTTCAGTGACAACTCCTCCTTTCACCACGTCCTTAGTGATAGATGGCAATAAGGACTTAATAAACCACTTAGCTAAAATCTAATCAGGAACACACATCTTTACCATTCGATGACGACGCCACCACTCATGAATATGATCAGATATGTGTGTGGACGTGGTCTGTTTAAAATTGGTAAGAATATATGTTCCAGTTTTGTACCTGATGGGTAGCTGAAAGTGGGTTAGAAAAGTAGTGGCAAGGATGGTGAAGTTATCAAACAAAGCCCTAGGCAATTCAATATACCATTTCGTTGCTGGACCAGTAAGCGTTATCTAAAAAATGTGAAGTCTAATCAAATCATCATTCAGAGTGTTAGATGAGGACCACAAATGAAAAGTCATTACGTGATTTGATGGATATTCACCTGGATTTCCATTGAACTTAGGAATATTAGAGGGGAGTTTATGATGAATCGCCGACCACCAAGTGGTGTATGCAATTAGATCATTTGTTAGCCAGTTCAAATCTGGTAATTCTAGAGTTGCTCTAAAAGGCAACTGCTGATTCAGGTTGGGTGGAGCATACCCAGGATAAGATGGAATCACCTGAGCAGTAGATCTTTGCATACCAGCATAAGGCATCTATTGCTGGTAACCTTGATAAGGTTGTTTGACATAACCAGTGTAGGGTGGTTGTTGATAACCAGTTTGAAAATGCGATTGTCCATAACCTACAAAACCTTGTTGCCCAGGTCCTTGGTAGGCTTGACATTGACCAAATCCAGTCTGAGCTTGTAAACCAAGTCTAAACTGAGGTTGGGTTTGTTGGAATTACGGTTGTTGGTATTGTGCTAGCCATAGTTGTTGGACCATTTTCTATTGCCCAATATCGGAAGATTGACCAAGTTGCAGATTGACAATACCCATTGGTGCCTGAGTCGTTCCAGATATAGAAGCACTAACCTAAGGTTGCGATTGAGCCATAGAGACAAGTAGTTGTTGTATCACAACTTAAGAGACTTGAGTCTTCTGCATTGAAACTTGAGGTTGCAAGGAACAAGGAGCAGGTTGAGGTTGAGACACAATAGGCTATGCTTGTGTTTGCGACATAGTCGTAATAACATGTGTAGTGGGAATATTCAACACAGGTCGGATTGGTTGCGTTGGATATACAACCCTTGGTTGTTTTGGTAGTATTCGTATCCAACCACTAGATGTAATTCCAGTTTGACCTAAATATTGTTGGAAACTCTCATATGGTTGTTTCTCAGGAGGAAATAATGAATAGGCATACTGCTCTCCATATGGCGGCAATCCGGTGTTTAAAGGATATATTAGTCTTTGAAAATTGGTTTGCCCAAATTGATACTGGTATGCAGGATCAAATTGCTGAGTTTCAGCATAAGAAAAACCAGATGGGACTCTGGATGAATAAATAGGAGTAGACCATGGTGTCGAAGCAGCCCCTGTGTGGACTCCAACTAGTGATTCATAACTAGCTAGAACAAATGGTGTACCGTATAAATATGACTCAGTTGTACCAGAAAACATTGTAGGAATAGCAGTAGGAGGTTTTGCCACAGCTGCATCAGATGACACATTCCTAGATGTTGATGGTTGCTCAAACATGTTTAGTCTATCCAAAAGCTCTCCAAGCGATCCGACAGGAACTTGCGATGAAGGAGGATTAAAGGAACCAAAATCAGGAGTAGCAAGATATAAATGAATCCCAGTTCCAAAATGAGACAGGGTACTAGATGGGGGATCCTATGCTATCTCCTCTATAGCAATCTGACCAGGTGGAAGAGGTAGACCATTAGGTCCATAAAAGATTTCTAGAGCCAAAGAAGGTATAGCTTCTGCAGTGAAAGATACTAGAGGGGTGACGCCTTTTGAATACTGAAACTCAATGTCTAGATGTTCAGGTAAATGAATTTTAGTCCCAAAGGGAGGTTCTTGAACAACTACTGGTTCAAATGTAGCCTTGGTTTGAACTAAGATGAGTTCTGGATCAACTCTAGATGGAGTCGTTTCAGGTATAGAAGTGATGCAGGAGCATCTAGACCCAGCCAACAATGTGATGAAATGGTCACATGTTGTGGCTAAAATAGAGTGAAATTCATTAACTGTCGGTCAAAAATGTCAAAAATAGATTTACTGAGGAGGTTGGATTCATCAAATAGTTTGTTATTGTAATAAATAAGAGATTATCTTATTTAAATGTAGAAATAATAGTGGTTAGTCTAGGTGTGCTTGAAAGCAACGAAATAGAAGATTTATGTTTGATTTTTAATGATAGGAGATTACATTATCTATTGTTAGAGGAATTAGTGGATAAAATATAGTGAAAATTGTAATAAGAAGGAGACTCTTCGTAGAGGTTTGGGGAGAGGAGCGAAAGCTCAAATTTGAGAGGTTTTCTAATTGGATGCCTTTGGGCAGTTTGTAGATGGCCTAAATGTTGAATATTCGACAAAGACCAGCGCTGTAAGTAGTTGCATTTGTTAATAAAAGAAGAAACAATGTGTTTTCAGAATTGTGTGGTTCCATTTATGGAGTGGTTTTCTGTAACTGAGATTTAAATTGAGAGTGCACGTTTTATAATATTTGGTGTTGTGAAATCATTGTTTATGAGTTAAATGCAAAACTGTTGAAGACAAAATACTTTGAATCGAGCGTTGAATCTTGGTGTGAATGAGTGTTTGATTTATATGTAATTGAACCTATGATTTTGATGGATCGTTGGGTAAACAGTAAGGATGAAAACTGTTTGATGTGTGGAACTGAATATACCTCAAATTGGACAAGGTTCAATTCAGAAATAGTGCTATGAGCAGTAGAGTATTAATTTCTGCAATAGTTGTAGCATTGGTGTGACAATTTGGGCACAGAAGCACAGAATAATGTTGAAATCAAATGATACAGAAATCGTATTAAATTCCCACTTGAATGGGTTTAAATGTATGTAAAAAGCGTTGTCTAGAATCAATAGCTGGCAGAGGTCGATGAGCAAGTGAGTGAGTGGTAAGCTGGATGATATAAGGTTGCGTTGAGTTTTGTTTTGCAGGAGTGGATACAAGCAATTAAAATCTGAGTAATTATGGTGCGTTGGTGCATTGTTAAATCAGTTGTTTATAATTAAAATCGTGGAGCCAATCCACAACATCAAGAAAGGCATGGTTCCAAAGGTCGATTGTCATCGTGTTATTAAAACAAATGTAGAGCAGAAGGGTCGATAGAAGAAATCCTTGAATTTGACAGAATGGTAAGTGAAATGCAATTGGTTTGAGAAGCAACACTATAAATAGAACTATGAAATTGGGTTAACACGGAGGTTTGCGCTCTTTCAGTGAAACAGAAGGTATGTAAATTGTCTGAGCAGATTGTGGAACTTTGATTTTCTTTTAATCAAAATAAAATATGGTCGAAATGTTAACTGTGAGCCCCAGCACCTGTTTTTTTTAAGCCTGAGTTATGTAGGCCGGATGGAGAATGGGAAACACTCTAGCCTTGTTGGAAAAATCCACTATTGTTAAGACGATATATGTGTTGAATGAATTGATATTGACTTTAATCAAACTCTATGTACATATGAAATGGGCAGACCGAAAGTTGAGATGGAGGTGTGAGAGCGTTGGAGAGGGCACACTCGAGTTTGCATAGATATTCATGGTAAGCATATCTGTATTTACTGTAGGCAGATCTATTGTAATATTGAAAAGAATGATCAATTACAGAGGTGGAATCCTCTAACTAAGAATTGCCTTTGCAGAAGTAATGAAAATCAATGCAGCGTTCTGAAATAAAGAGGGGTATTAATTTGCCAGTTTAAGGCGCATTTTGTTTTATTGTATTCCGAGATGATGGGTGCATTGTGTCAACTAAAATATGTGTTTAAATGAATGAAAAGGTTGATTACTGGGTTATGGAGCTGAAACATATGTTGAAGATAGTTTCCACAATGATAATGGCAGGGGGTGAATTTGCATGGTATTAAATTTTTTATGCTGAGAGGCATGTTGATGTGCAGGATAGAAAAAGATTTTGGGTATTGCAGGTTGGTCCTGTGTCATTTTTGGTATCAGAGTTGGAATAGCTCTGTTTGAACATTCAAGTTTTTAAGTTAAGTTAATTGCATGTGATGAATGAATGTTAGATTTTGGAACTGATGAATATTGCAGCACAGAAATGCAATGCAGTTGAGGAAGTGAAACAAGATCAACAGGATCTTGAAAGGTGAGCTAACAGGTATTATTTATCTCTGGTTTAAAGGTTATGCTTGGATAATTTGATTTACAGGCATAGTGAAGAAATCTCAGCGGGAAGAAGTAGATCACAGCTAGAGTGCAGTGATGAAGGAGTCTAGCAAGGGATTCTAGGTGAATGTGGCAGAACCTAAAGATTCAACAGAGGTTGAATGAAAAGGACAAGTGTGTTCTTGGAAGTTGCAGATGAGAGAAGCTTGAAGGAGTAGTGGAGAAATGCTCAAAGGGTTCCAGTAGAGGACCGGTGATTACCAAAAGACCAGATCCAGAGGGAAGGATTGGTGAGGTAAGTGGAAGCAAGAGATTTTGCTTTTGTAGAGGCTTGATGCAACTCATGGGTGAGAAACTCATGGCGAAGGAGATGACTACTAAAATTCATAAAGGAGAAAGAAGAGGTTCAGAAAGAGGCCACAGTAGAAAAGAGAAGAAATATGCCAAGGTGAATAGCATAAGACAGCAGTTGACTCAGGAAGAGTATGAGAAAGAGAAAGCTGATATAGCAGTTCATCTTGAGCTATTGATGGAGTTGTTATGGGAAAATGTGAAAGACTAGAGACATGGTTTGCTGATGAGGAAGAGAGTGAAGTGGTAGAGGCTACAACAGAAAAGAGATCTATAGATAAACATGTAGTTAATAGAGGAGCCGAGGAAGCTCGAGCAGATGGTGGATGTACAGTTGAGATGGGAAGAACTTAGAGTAGCTGAGTTAGAAGAGGAGGTTTCCATTGGTGAAACAGAGGAGAAGATCATTGATGATTTCTTGAGTTATTGGGTAAATCCAGATCAGATGGATAATGTAAAACCATGTATTTTTGAAGCTGACAATTGTGATGTGATTACAAGTTTTATTGATGAGGATGCGCAATCTTGTAAAGCTGTTACAACACAGGAGAAGGTTCTTGTGAATAAAGAAGGGAATCAACTGGAAGAGCTGGTATATAAACCAACAGTTGAGACTGTTGAACTTTGTATTTTTCAAACTGAAAGTTTGTGTATGAATGCAGGGACTGTAAGTGATGATGATATGCTTCAGCAATGCCACAGGGAAATTGCATTGTTGGAATATTTGTTGGAGAATTCGGAGTATGACAGGGAGATTGCAGAAGAAAGAGTTCAGTACAGTGAACGAGAACAGAAAGACATCATGGAAACAGATGGTGTGAGAGGAAGACTGGTTGATAGTCTTGAGAGTTATTTAGAGAATTCTTTGGGAAGAGAGAATCAGCATACTGATGTGCTGATTGAGAGGGAGAATTCAGAACAACATACCGAGGTGCTGGCAGAGGGAAGTAAGGCACTGATGCCTTATGATTTTTGTTTTAACAAGTGTTTTGTGAATGTAGGTATTATCGCAGGTGTTGAAGGACATTTGACTCAGTTGAGCAGTCAAATGAAGGACAAAGACGAGAATTCTGTAGAAATTTCAAAACCATGGGATGAGGACGTTATGTTGCTGGAAAGGATGCTGAATTATCAGAATTTAGTGCAGAAAGAATCTCAATTTCAGAATTGGGAATTGCAGATGCATAGAGATGAAGATAGAAAAAAGGAGTACACAATGTACCAGTCCAGTAAGTTGCTGATAGGAGAAGGCAAGGAAGAAGTTTTCCGTTGTAGAAGACAAGAGGGCATGGATGATTGGGTGGCAGTAAGAAATGAGAAGGTAAGAACGGAAACAAGTATAGAAGAAAGAAGTTAGAAAGTGACGGTAAAAATTGAACGAGTAAGAACTGAGCAAGCCATCTTAGCTCAATAGGCAGCAAGAAATCAACAACTTGAAGATTTATTGGACAAGGAAATTGAATTAATCAGAAGAATCATGTTGAAAGTGTCTCAGAGGAAGACATCAGTAAGAAAGAGAAGAAGTAGCAGCAAAAAAATAAAGATAGATACAGATTGTTAAAGTACAGCAAGTGGAGTAAGACAGCATAAAGTGTGGAGACGTGGAGAAGAACAACAGACAGAAGTAGTGACAAATGGAAAGTTGCAGCACAAGATATGGGATCCAGGCAAATAGAGGTCTGAACACATGATCAGGTGATCATTATTAATTTCAAATTTGGGAGTCTGATGCAGGAGCATCTAGACCCAGCTAGCAATGTGATGAAATGGTCACATGTTGTGGCTAAAATAGAGTGAAATTCATTAACTGTCGGTCAAAAATGTCAAAAATAGATTTACTGAGGAGGTTGGATTCCTTAAATAGTTTGTTATTGTAATAAATAAGAGATTATCTTATTTAAATGTAGAAATAATAGTGGTTAGTCTAGGTGTGCTTGAAAGCAATGAAATAGAAGATTTCTATTTGATTTTTAATGATAGGAGATTACATTATCTATTGTTAGAGGAATTAGTGGATAAAATATAGTGAAAATTGTAATAAGAAGGAGACTCTTTGTAGAGGTTTGGGGAGAGGAGCGAAAGCTTAGATTTGAGAGGTTTTCTGATTGGATGCCTTCGGGCAGTTTGTAGATGGCCTAAATGTTGAATATTCAGCAAAGACTAGTGCTGTAAGTATTTGCATTTGTTCATAATAAAAAAAACAGTGTGTTTTCAAAATTGTGTGGTTCCATTTATGGAGTGGTTTTCTGTAACTAAGTTTTAAATTGAGAGTGCACGTTTTATAGTATTTGGTGTTGTGAAATCATTGTTTATGAGTTAAATGAAAAACTGTTGAAAACATAATACTTTGAATCGAGCACTGAATCTTGGTGTGAATGAGTGTTTGATTTATATGTAATTGAATCTATGATTTTGATGGATCGTTGGGTAAACAGTAAGGTTGAAAACTGTTTGATGTGTGGAACTGAATATACCTCAAGTTGGACAAGGTTTGATTTAGAAATAGTTCTGCGAGCAGTAGAGTATTAATTTCTGCAATAGCTGTAGCATTGGTGTGACAATTTGGGCACGGAATAACGTTGAAATCAAATGATATAGAAATTGTGTTAAATTCCCACTTGAATGGGCTTAAATGTATGTAAAAAGCGCTATCTAGAATCAATAGCTGACAGAGGTCGATGAGCAAGTGAGTGAGTGGTAAGCTGGATGATATAAGGTTGCGTTGAGTTTTGTTTTGCAGGAGTGGATACAAGCAATTAAAATCTGAGTAATTATGGTGCGTTGGTACGTTGTTAAATCAGTTGTTTATAATTAAAATCGTGGAGCCAATCCACAACATCAAGAAAGGCGTGGTTCCAAAGGTCGATTTTCATCGTGTTATTAAAACAAATGTAGAGCAAAAGGGTCGATAGAAAAAATCCTTGAATTTGACTGAATGGTAAGTGAAATGCAATTGGTTGAGAAGCAACACTGTAAATAGAACTATGAAATTGGGTTGACACGGAGGTCTGCGCTCTTTCAGTGAAACGGAAGGTATGTAAATTGTCTGAGCAGATTGTGGAACTTTGATTTTCTTTTAATCAAAATAAAATATGGTCGAAACATTAACTGTGAGCCCCAACACTTGTTTTTTTAAGCCTGAGTTATGTAGGCCGGATGGAGAATGGGAAACACTCTGGCCTTGTTGGCAAAATCCACTATTGTTAAGACGATAGATGTGTCGAATGAATTGATATTGACTTTAATCAAACTCTGTGTACATATGAAATGGGCAGACCGAAAGTTGAGATGGAGGTGTGAGAGCGTTGGAGAGGGCGCACTCGAGTTTGCATAGATATTCATGGTAAGCATATCTGTATTTACTGTAGGCAGATCTATTGTAATATTGAAAAGAATGATCAATTGCAGAGGCAGAATCCTCCGACTAAGAATTGCCTTTGCAGAAGTGATGAAAATTTATGCAGCGTTCTGAAATAGAGAGGGGTATTAATTTTCCAGTTTAAGGTGCATTTTGTTTTATTGTATTCCGAGATGATGGGCGCATTGTGCCAACTAAAGTATGTGTTTAAATGAATGAAAAGGTTGATTACTGGGTTATGGAGCTGAAACATATGTTGAAGATAGTTTCCGCAATGATAATGGCAGGGGGTGAATTTGCATGGTATTAAAATTTGTATGCTAAGAGGCATGTTGATGTGCAGGATAGAAAAAGATTCTGGGTATTGCAGGTTGGTCCTGCATCAAGAAGTGTTTACCATTACGCTAGGATCAGTTCTAATGTCCTCTTGTAACTACAAAACTTCTTCTCTGAAGGCAGATGTACCAAAAATAATCGGAGTAACTAGAGTCTCTGACGATGTTGAAACAGAAGTTTCAAATAAACCAGATGAACTGGACTCAGTTAAATGAGACCACTTTGTCCGGATTGGCTTCACTTTTGGAGGCAAAGATGGTTGACTCGCTAGTCTCCGTGGATGATGGAGTTTTGATTGACTTTCTTCCACGATTGCGGATTACTTGATCAACTTAAAATTAAGGGGAAAATGATGTTATTTAGAATTCAATTAATTGTAATGACGCTTGGACACATCTTTGCTTTTTCAGTTTTTAAGAGTCGAGAAAAAGCTAAAGATGACTCTAGTCTCCTTTGATTTTTAATGAGCCTGAAAGGACAAGTGCTCAAATGGACTTTTTCTTTTAGAGAGTAAAAAAGGAATGAAAGTGACTACTCTAGAAAATCTAGACAAAGGGATTACCAAGCCAATCACAAAACTGCAATATACACCTTGGTGATAAATTAAAGAGAAATTACCAAGGACTTATGTACAACAGTCAATCTTCCTGAATATTGTGTTCAATGCATTGCGATCAATAAGGCGATAGACTCAGTTTACTATGGATAAAGGATTTAAGCCTATTGTGGTCTCCCAATACATACATGATGGTACGGGGAGCACAAGTCCGTGTTAGTACTTGTCATATCAAGAAGGAGGAATCACCCAACCTTCAATGAAAATGATAGCCACTAGTTTTAACAATGCCAGAACATGTCACTAGCCTAGACCTCTAGATATGTTGCATTAAGTTCCAAAGCGTTGTTAGGTTCATTGAAATTCATTTTAAAGTTGATCTTGTTTAGAGTTTTCCTTTCAATGGTTCACCATGTGATGATGTTATGGAATTCCTAAGGTGCAATCTACAATGATAAACAATTTTTGTTTATTTGAGGAATGAAAATCCTAGCTACTAGGGAAAGAAGATAACAGTGTTTTTAAGCAAAAAGCAAAGAGCACACACTAGTGCATTTTCCTAGATCATCTTTTCGCACACAAAAAAAAAATGCTAAATGCAAATGCATGTATTTTCTTTTTCTTTCCTTAATGTGAAAGATGCCAAAAGGAAAACTAAATGTATCAAAGATTTGAAATATTTCACTTGGAATGATATTTTCGACAATTTCTTCTTCAAAAGAGAAAGGAAGACTTAAAAACAACACTTTCAATTTTGAACAAAAATGCTTTCAAATCCTTGAATGTAAACAAATCAAATCAAATGCATCAATAAAAGTTCAATCAATTATCAAGGGAAGGAAGAATTTACAACACTTCTCTTTTCGAAAAACAACGACAATTACAACACTTTTTGTACCAAAGCGACAAATTGACTAAAACAAATTTTCGACAAAGGATTGTAAATGAGGAACAAATACACAAAAAAATTCACTAATACTAATGTAATTGAGGCTGATCTAAGTGATGAAAGTAAGCTTCAGTAAAGAGGCACTGTTCATTTACAGCAAAACAACCAAACAAAACTGAAAACAGGTCAAAAACCCTCAATTTCTAGATGGAAAAAGAGTTCAGTCAATAATCGCACCTAGGCTTTACAGAAATTGAGATGCATCGCACTTAATACACGCGAGAGGTGCTATTCATACTAAGTCATAGTGGAAGACAGTGCAATGGTCCAGGGAGTGCAACTGAAATGGGTTTTTGGCTCAAATGTGGTGTTGTTTTCAATGAATTAAGTTGGGTTTTGATGAACAATGATAAGCAAAGTATGATGGAATGCCTTGAGAGGTTACTGAGCTAACAAAAGGGCATCTAGATGTGCTTGCAAGTCAAATTTTTAATTCATAAACTAAACCAGAGGTTGACTGAAGCATCATTCATCTACTATGCAATTGCAGAGCAAGAGAAGTTCGAAGGCCACCTAGCTGACTTCAGACTCTGTCTATAGTTTATCAAATTGAACATAGAACAAACAATAACAACAAACAAACATCTTTTCATTCCCCAGTGGAGTCACCAATTTGTTTCTGGGAAAACTAGTATTCATAAAGAATGCTAGCCCTCTAGGTTCGCAGCTACCCTAGAAACAACAGTTTAAAGCAATTAAATGATTTTTCCTATGTGTAATAGATAAGAGAAAGATAATGGAACCAACCAGGAACTTCCTCTTAATCCCTTGCTTGCTCTATCTCTCCTTTGGCAGATCCCGCAACTCCTCCCTATACTTAACACGCTTGGAGAGTACCTGCACAAGTATAGCAACAAAGAACCGTCAAAGCATTGTGATCTATTCCAACATAAACATTACAAAATTAGATATATAATGAACAAATGATAGCATTCACAATTGCACAATCATATGGGAGAAAACTTGAAGACCTTTATTAATAGAAAGGAGAATTACAACCCAGTTGTTTGATCCAGCACCATCCTCCCAGCTTCAATCCTTCTTCACCTAATGAAATAGCAAGATCCTTCCAACAAGAATACAATGCTCTCTCCTCAATGACAAACTATCAGCACTTCCTTGTAATTCACAACATTTCAGCCTTTTGATCTCTTGGATTGGAGATCCATTTATAGATGTTTGCAAGGGTGTGAGTCATCCATGGGGTTTGATTAGTGTCATTCCACTTGTTACAATTGGTTCCACAAGGGAAGGGATTGGAGATGATTTCCTAGATCCCTTATTCATCCTTGGGCGAATTCAGAGAGGCAAGTGGCACATGAGAAGTTTTTAGAAGATTCCATGAGCAACCAACGAACAAACTATCCTAGACATTTGTCCATCCTCACCCATTGCACCCTATAGAAGGCCTAAACATTATGCATCATACCCTGGCAGTGTACCACTCAGTATGCATCACACTTTTCCAGTGGAGCAGTCAGTATGGTTCAATTTAGGAAATTTCTAGATGGTTTCTTAGATGGAACTTTTGGGGAATGGTGTATTCAGATCACTATGTTCCTTTAGGGTATGAAACAACTCTTTTAGGGGTTGACGAGCCCTAATACATCGACATATAAGTTTTGGGTTGATGTGCCCAAATATGTCTATAACACATACTTCATCTCTTCCTTTGTTCTAATGTTTAGTTGCTTTGTTTTCAATGGTGTGGTGATGTCTGGATCCTCGATTTCTGGTCCATGAACATCGCGACTCCCCTCTGTTTTCGAAATATTGATATTCCTAGGGTCATCCTCATCATCTTCTACCTACACATTATAACATTCCAAAGCATGGCTCAACAGTCTCGACCATTCGGCTGCACAATTTCTATTGGTTCCAGTGGTATTTTGAAGATAGTGGCCTTCACCAACTACAACGTGTCATCCACCATATCCATCCATTGATCTTCAAAGAGGAACGTTAACCAAAAAGCCTCACGCAAGATATCCCATTTTCCTGTATCGTGTCGAAGCTTAATTTTAGTATACCAGTTCCTTGGAATGACATCCAGGGTATGATAAAAGAAGCATACCTACTTTGATTGAGGCTCTTCTCCATAGGCTTGGACCCATCTAGTAAGGTGCATGCACGGGGCATCACGTCCATCATATTTCTTAGTTATTCGTAGTTCGGGGTTCCCAAATCTTATCTGCAACATGCGCCTGCAGCTACGCCAATCGTCGAAAGTTCCTTCATGTGTGCCCCACCAACAAATAGGCATCACGCACAATGCCCATCGCAATGCATCAAACTATTGGGGCTTTAGAACCACACTTCCAAATCTAGTCAGGAAATCCTCTACTACTATGAGCCCATCACACATTAGCAGTTCGTGATCCTGACCTTTGACGCAATACAACAACTTAGTCATCATATTGTAGTTTAATGTGGTTACCTTGTTCAACTGATTATGCCACCACTCATCTTCCTCATCTAAATCTTTGGTGCAGGATTTTGCATCCCACCATGATATTCTTCCTTCCGTAGTCAGATTCACCCAATCATGATTTTGTGTAGTAATTTGTAGATACAATCTAAAACATCATCACTTCCTCCATCGCGCACAGGCTCAGTGTAATGTGGTCCTTCAGCTAGGTCTAGCAGAATGACTACGCGGAGTGACTTCTTCTCAAATATCATTTTCCGCTTCCTTAAATTAATAACCCCATTCATATCAGTGGCCCAGTCTATCCCTAACAATGTAGGATAAGGGCTACTTTCATCCACGATTTCTATTACCTCAAAGTCTATTCGAGTGCTCGCGTATTCTATATCTACCATAATTCCTTGCAGTCTTCCCATGGGCAGAATCTTTTGTTGATTTGCCATTCGGAATTGAATAGGAGACCGTTGTAGTGTGGGTTTGCCCATGCATTCCCAAGTCTGTTTAAGTAGTACATTTTCATTTGAGCCCAAGTCTAGAATGATCTGATCCATTTCAAAGTTGCCAATCTATGTCGTTAGTCGCATTTCCCGCCCAGTCCGCGACGCTTGTTTCCCCAATTTTCGAACCATGTGAGGTTCCCCCAACCCTGTGCACCTAGTTTTCAATTCTTGTAATCCTTTAACCACCTGACTGTCATGAAGCAATTTCATACATGTCTCTAAAAAGGTAGTTAGCATTGAGGGATCCCTCTCCAGCTTGGGTTGATCTTTACTACCTGGGGTAGAGACTTCTGTGAAGCTCTTCCTAGCTTCTAGATCTGTTTCCTTGTGAACCCTGACATCATCCTCGGTCACTTTCCTCTTATCCTCCCCTATAGCTACGCCATTTATGAGCACCATGTTTATGTTGGGGTCTTCCTCGCGCGATTTGGCCCTCATCATTTGGACATTCTGCGTCATCGTAGGTTGTGCTACCCTCTTCTCTCGTATCTGTGCTATCAATGTGGTGCAATCTATCATTTCATGATCAAATTGCTCGCAGTAAAAGCACAATATTTTGGTTAGGTTGGTACAGTCCCGCGCGTAGTGTCCTGGTCCTCCAAAGTTGTAACAGATTAGATGCCCACAACCCCTTCCTGGCCCCATTCCTCCCCGTCCTCATTCACGTCCCTGGAACCCAGTGTGTGCTATCACTGTGGCTGTATCCTAACCTTGCACTTTAGTCTGCATTCTGTAGGCAAGTGACCGGTCCATTAATAATTGATAACTATGGCAGTCTTGCTCCTCGTGGCCCACCGATCTACAAAAGTTGCAACATAACCGCTAGGGGGTATGGTTAAATTTTGGTAGTAGATGACAGTTTTCCATGTTGTGCTTTTCTCCCACCTGACAGATTGCGCACCAGAGCGAGGGTGTTGTGCTCGACCCCGCTTATGCCTCTGGTCACAACGACATTGGTCCCCCTACTACCACATAGTTTGCAAAAACCAGACAACGATCCTTATCGTGACCCTAGCTTCTACACTTTATATGCCACACTTCCTCCTGGACCTCTAGTCAAGGCACCTTTTCTTTTTTCAAACTCTGCATTTCTAAACATAGGTTTTGTATTTGTGCATGGATTTGTTGAACTCCCAACCCCGGATCCTGTATTGGGGTTTCATGCAACCTCATCACTATCTCTAATGCTTCAACCTGAGTTGAGATCTTTTACTATGATAGTGTCGTCGTTAGATGTGGTGTCAATGACACTACAAACCACACGCAGTGTTGTGCATATAATAGTGTCATGTTTGCCTCGCGGATTGTACTTTCCAATCTCTGATCTAGATCCCATAGAGTTTCACTAGACATCATCGCGATCTCCTTGAACCCTATGATCGACTATGTTTCTGATTTTGGCTGGCTAAATTCTTTCTTCAATTTAGCCCAGATCTCCACTATTTTCACATTCAGATGATCACTTGAGTACTTTATATACCACGTCAGTGCGCGGTCCTGCAGCGCGCTAACTAGGGTAGCCTTTTTGATGTTTTCATCTGTAACTTTGTGCACTTCCCATACTGCCATCACCATGAACCAAAATTATTCTGGATCTTTGCTTCCTACTCCTTTGAATACCGGGAATTGAATTGCGCTCGTCATGTTTAACTCCTGGTTTGCACGTTGGTGCACTAGGACCTTCTATGAACTTGTACTGCTCCTGATTCAATCAATCCTCAGACTCTTTCTTCCTAGGATTTTAGCGTTCTGACATCAGCCATCCTTTAGGCAGATCCCGGTCCCGGAAACGGAACCATTTGTTGGCTTATATGGGCTTGACCTAGGTTCAGAAGAGTTATTTAGCCAAAACAATCCTGCGGCTACCGGCCCTTTCAACAATAGTCTGTGGAGTGAAGACTGAGGTCTCACCCGAGGTAGTAGGGGAGGGTGTTGGAGCCAATTTTCTACACCCTTAGGATGCCTTGATGTGGTTTGGAGGGTTCGCATGTCGTTCTGTGGCCTCGTGCCACTCCACTTCCGCGTAGATCCAAAACAAGGAAATCCCTTAATACTTATTATTAGTGAGCTGTTATAGAACATATCTACGGTTTACGGTATTTAAGCAAACATTTACTAGAGATAACCAGTTCGCGTACCCAGAAAATTTATATATCTGCATAAACTCATAATATAAACATAAGCGCATAGATCAAATAGATATATCAACCTTAAATTAACCAGATCCACAATATTTTAGTTTCAACACAGTATTTCAGAACCAACTTATCTTTATTCACTTCTTTCGCTAATACAACTAGTTCTGCCCCACGTACTCAGCTATAGGGGTCTATGCACACAGTTGCAGATTCTACCAAACCTCTGCGCACACCACTGCAAAGCCTCTACCTACTCCCCAACACCCTTGACTCAAACTTACAGACCCAGAAGATAATGTCTTCACAAACCCATAGTACTAAGATCCATCAAAAACAAGAACTACCTTTTTCCCTTAGAGCCACACTCTATTTGTACATTCCCATGGTCTGCGGACCAAGGGCAGGCCGACTTACTTCCTATTATTCTATACTATTTCTTGGGTAGACAACCCTTTGACTCGACCTATTACATTTAACACTCCACATATTTCGGAGATTTATAATAATATTATCCTAAGTTATAGGCTTTAAGCCCCAAGACTGTTATGCGGGACCTTCGCTACCCAACAACCATGATGTGGTGGTTGTTGTCATGCATGAGGTCATGGTATGCATAGTTGATATGGCCATGCATTGATGACTAGACTCTAGCTAGAATGATGGTTATATGCTTATGTGTTATATTTGTATATGTTGTCATGATTATGTTATACATGTATTACATTGAATTTTTGATCCCGCAAAAGGGGTATCCTCCCCGAATTATGCTAAGGTACATTGTTTTATTGTGATTTGGTTTAGCTGACATGATATACTTTGCAGGAAGAATATTAAAGATGACTAGTAATATGGTAGACTACAGTTCCTAAGACTCTCCCTATGGATTATATGGGCAACACGATTCTGGGCACTCTTCTGATTTGGAAAACACACTGAGAATCTTAAAGGAAGAAAAAAGGATTTGTAAGGCAGACAATGACATAATCATACATGCACAGGAGAAACAAGCAGAGGTAAATGCAGTGGTACTTCAGAGTTTGTGTGAATTGCATCAACAGGGACCCCTTCAAATCAGCCATGAGTAGGAGGAAAAAAACTAATGGGGCATATGGAAATAGGTCTCCTGGTGGGTACAGGTCAAATAGAGACAACACGATTAGAGATGGCAGCTCCTTGGATACTTCGGATAGAAGAGGTGATGGACGCAGGTAATATTCTAGTTCTAGTTCTCATAAGCATTATGATTGGCATCATTATCACCCTTACAAGAGGAGTGACAAGGGATATTTGTTGGACGATTTTAAGAGAGAAAAGACACCTACATTTGATGGAGAGATAAAGAAATCACAAGATGCAGAGGCATGGTTTCTTGGTATGAGGAAGTTCTTTAGGTTGCATGATTACTCAGAGAACATGAAAGCTAGAATAGCTACATTTAGTCTCAAAGCTAAAGAAAATATTCGGTGGGAAGATGTGAAGAATGTCAGAGGTATTCATGAGGAGGACTTGACTTGGAATGAGTTCAATATAATATTCAAGAAGAAGTACCTATTGAAGAGATACTTTGATGACACGGAAAAAGAATTCTATGAGCTAAATATGGGATCAATGACAAATGGGGAGTACACTAGTAGGTTCTTGGAGCTATTGAGGTACGTGCCTTACCTCAAGGAGGATAAGGCCAAGATTCATAGATTCACTAGTGGATTACCAATTGCATTCAAAGAAAAGATTGAGTTTGGTGAGCTTAGATCAATGGAGGAGGCCATCCAAACGCTAAAGCATTTCTATGAGCAATCGAAGCAAATATATAAGACTAAGCTGAACTGGAAAGGCAATGCAAAGAACAAAAGAAAATGGGATAAAAAGTGAGCAAGACCTCAAGGTATAGGTAATAAACAGAATGCAACACCATCTACGAAATTCAATGCATTTGACAGAGGACAAGGACTTCAAATTGAGGAGAAGAATAAGGAGCCCATGCGGTGTTGGAATTGTAGAGGAGAACATTGTAAGAGAGATTTTCCATAGTATCAGGGTGGTAGACAACAAATCTATAGTACTTAGGAGGCACAAATAGTGGGAGATGTTGGGAAGAGTATTCCTAGGATCTATGCAATGCTGGATAACAAACAGGCATACCATCATGCATCTATCATTGCAATGGATGGTAAGCTTTGTCATCAAGTTGTTTCTATTTTGATTGACCCTATATCAAATTATAATTATGTTAATCCTGACCTAGTGGATAAGTGTGGTTTGAATAAAGAAGTGCATGCAGAGTCTTAGTTAGTGTATTTAGCTACATGTACAAAGAAGTGGGTTCATCATTGGGTAAGAGCTTGTACATTTGATTTGAATGGTATGCCTACCTCGACACATTTGAATGTATTACTATTAGGATCATACATTATGTTGTTGGGCATGGATTGGTCATACCTTCATAGAACCAAGGCGGGTTTTCATGACAAAGCCATTAAGTGCTTGGATGACAATGGGGAACAAAGAGTTTTGCAGGGTAGGAAGAAAGAAACATCAATTAGAATGGTGACATCTATGCAGGCCAAGTGTAGTCATAGGAAAGGGTGTGTGTTATTTTAAGTTCAAATTTCTAGTGACAAGGGTAAGGAAGTTAAGGATGCAGATGTTTTGAGAAGGTACCCAGTTCTATAGCAGTTTCAGGATGTATTTAATGCAGGTATTTTACAGTTTCGACCTCATAGGGAAGTAGACTTTTCGATTGAGTTGGTTCCGAGGGAAGCCCCAACATCAAAGGCACCTTACAGGATGAGTACACCTATGTTGGTAGAGTTGAAGTTGAAGTTGAAGGAAATTCTTGACAAGGGGTACATTAGATGAAGTGTATTGCCATGGGTCAAACCAGTATTTTTTGTGAAGAAGAAGGATGGTACTCTCAAGTTATGCATTGAATACATGAAGTTAAACAAATTGACCGCCAAGAACATGTATCTGTTAACGAGGATTGATGACTTGCTCGATCAGTTGAAGGGAGCAGCAATGTCCTAGAAGATTGATCTAAGATCTAGATATCATCATCCATGCATTAAAGAAGAGGAAATCTACAAGGAAACTTTCCCAACCAAGTATGGGGATTATGAGTTTGTTGTAGTTCCATTTGGTTTAACTAATTCTCTAGCTACCTTTATGTGCTTGATGAATAGCGTGTTGCATCTATATTTGGATAAGTTTCTTATTATGTTCATTGATGATATATTGGATTCAAAAAATGAAGAAGAGCATGTCGAGCATTTAGTAGTAGTGTTGAGATTGTTGAGAGAGCATCAGTTGTATGCTAATATCAATAAGTGTAGCTGCATTCAGACTGAGGTATGCTACTTGGGACATATGGTTTCCAAGGATGACATAGAAGTGGACCCAGAAAGGGTAAGAGCTATCATGGAGTGGGAAGCTCCCAGGAATGTTGATGAGGTGAGATATTTCATGGGGTTTTCAGGTTATTATAGGAGATTCATCAAGAAATTTTCACAGATTTCTTATCCTATCACATCATCGCAAGGGAAAGGTAAGACGTTTGAATGGAAAGAGGAGTGTGCATCCAGTTTTGAGTAGCTTAAGAAGTTGTTGACACATGCACCAATGTTAAAAATTACAGATTCAGACAAAGAGTCTGTAGTATGTACAGATGCTTGCAATATAGGACTTGGCAGATTCCTCATGCATGCTCGATAGGTGGTACACTATGAGTCACAAAAAATGAATGAGCATAAGAAAAGCTACCTGACACATGATCTTGAGTTGGAAACGATCATACATGCATTGAAGATGTGGAGGCACTATCTTCTGGGTAGGAGGTTTGTATTGATGAGTGATCACAATGGGTTGTGATATCTATTTGACCAATCAAACCTGAATGAAAGGCAGGCTCGGTGGTTGGTCACAATTAGTGAGTTTGATTTTGAGATCAATTATATCAAAGGTAAAGAGAATAGGGTGGCAAATGCTCTTAGCAGGCAGATACATGTAAATCACATATCAACTATGAGCTCCTACGAGACAGATTTACAGGATAGGATCTTGCATGCAAGTCATCAAGATGTTAGGTATATGGAGATTGTGCATAGGTTGTAGCAAAGTTTAGGTAGTGGTACATGCACAAGTATAGTTGGTGGTACAAATTCTAGTGGTATAGGTACATGTACAAGTAGTGGTACATGTATCGGTATAGGTACATGTACAAGTATAGGTACATGTACAGATATAGGTGCATCGGATGTGGACTATCATCTTACAAAAAATGGATTGGTCAGGTTTAGAGACAAGATATATGTGCTAGATAAAAGTGAGCTCAAGAAGGTGATATTGAGGGAGTTTCATGTGAAACCACATTCAAGCCACCCAGGTTATCAAAAGACACTGATAGTAGTGAAGAAATTCTATTATTGGCCAAATTTGAAGAAAGACATAACAGAGTTTGTGGCTAGGTGCTTGGATTGTCAGTAGGTGAAGGTAGAGTATAAGAATCTAGGTGGACTGCTACAACTGATTATGATTCCAGAGTGGAAATGCGAGGTCATTTCCATGTAATTTATCATAGGTTTGTCAAGGATAGTGAGACAACATGATTCCATCATGGTAGTGCTGGACATGTTGAAAAATGTAGTGCACTTCTTCTAGTGAAGTCTACATTCTCAATGAGTGATGTACCATAGGTATTCATCAGGGACATGGTTAGATTGCATGGGGTTTTGAATAATATTATGTCTGACGGGGATGTGAAGTTCACTTCCAAGTTTTGGAAGGATTTATTTGTGGGTTTGGGCACAGAGTTGGCCTTTAGTACAACTTATCATTCGCAAACAGATGGAAAGATAGAGAGGGTCAAAAGGATATTGGAGGACATGTTGAGGATATATGTGATGCATTAGCGGCAAAAGTGGGAAGAGTACCTTCCACTAGAAGAGTTCGATTATAACAATGGGTATCAGGAATCCTTGAGGATGATTCTATTTGAAGCATTTTATGGGAAGAATTGTAATACTCCCATCAGTTGGAGTGATCCAGTTAACAAGGTGTTGATTGCACAAGACATGTTTGTAGAGAAGGAGAGGAAAATGCAGGTAATCAAGAATAATTGGAAAGTAGCACTAGATAGGAAGAATAGCTATGCATACCCGAATAGGTTATTCAAGGAGTTCCAGGTTGGGGAATATGTGTTCTTGTGCATAAAATCATAGAAGAGCTCCTTATGGATTGGATCATGTGCCGAGCTAGCACCCTATTTTTGTGGACTTTTTAGGATTATTGAGAGGCTTGGGCTAGTAGCCTATTGACTTGAACTACCCCTTACAGTGAAAGTCCATGATGTTTTCCATGTGTCATTTCTTGAGAATTATGTTAAATTTGTTGATCATGCGATTGACTAGCTTGTATTGCAGATGGAGCGAGAAGGAGAATTACAGTTGGAACCGCAATGTATTTTGCAGAGAAAGATGATCATGCTCCAAAATCGAGCAATCAAGTAGGTTAAAGTGTAATGGAAGTAATTTGGGCCCGATGAACCTACATGGCAGATAGCGGATTAGATGTGGGCTATGTATCCTTCCTTATTAATGCAGAAGAATCTGGCCTTAGCCAGCAATGTGAAGGTTTGTTCACATATTGTGGCTAAAGAAGTTGAATTTCACTGACCTGAGTGGTCAAAAGTCAGTTTTAACTGAGAGGGTTGGATCTATCAAGAAATTATTTGTATTTCATTATTGTAATAGTTAGAAATTGTCTTATTTTAGATTGAAGGATAAATTGTTAACATAGGTTTGTAGTGGAGCTAGAAAATAGAGATATGATTGTTAGAATGATTAAAATAGAAGATTGAGTTGTTAAGAATAGTTAGAGTGTGATTCGATTGATAGAAAGAAGAAAAAATGTAATGTAGACGGATTGGCAGAGATGAGGGAGGATTGAGTGAAGCGAGAGTCGAGTAATAGAGTGAGGATTTCCATATTGAAACATGGGTCTTTTGAATTGTTGTAATCGAGCCAAAGGGCTGAGACTCTGTAACATTGACAGTATTGATTAATTAATGTTGTGTGCAGTTCTGTATCAATTTTATTAAAACTCTCGTTTTTCATTGTTTATTTGTATTCGGGATGAAATCAAATATTACTCTGTTTTTATGCTTTATGTTATAAAACTCAGAGTTCAATAGAAATCATAGTCCTTAATGTTAATAATAGTGGTTGAAGCCCACTTAAATCCCAGCCATTGATCTAAGTTCCAACCAACGGTGCGAAATCCCGCCAACCATTGGATCATCCCATATCACATTGAAATATTTGGTTACAAGGGGGCAGACCAAAGGCCTTAAGGAATTGCGATTGCAATTGCCAATATATCACATCACAATAAATCATTTGTGTGTGGTAAGGCCTTAGGGCATAAGATAGTGCAATGTGCGATTTTGATCCATCGCATTGCAATATTTCAGTTGGAAAGGAAATGGGTCTTGAGCATTGGGCAACTGCAATATGCGATGGGCGATGTGATCATTGATCAAATCACATTGCAACGTTTCATATGTATGTATCGATCCCTAAGCACTGCCATTTCGATTTGTGATTGCGATATAACGTGGACCATCAAATCAAAGGTGTGTTGATCTATGATGTACCACTAAGAAGTTTTATTAAAAGGGGGAAATATCAGTGTTCGGGCTTATATAAAGGAAATTGAGTAGCGCAACGGAAGGTTGGACTCTAAAGGGAAAAGAAAATGTGGGGCCAATTGTTGATACTCTCTGAAACAATTGATTCTTGTGTCATTTTTGGTATCTGAGCACAGAGATTAAGGGTGATTGTAGTAAACATGCCGCCAAGGATGGGAGTTGGCATTGGTCAAGGAAGACATGAAGCAAATTCAGTTCTGTTGGAGGAGATCCAAAATCTGCCTATGAGGATGGAAACAATTGAGACTGCTCAAAGAAGAACACCTAATGAAGGGGATGATAGTGCTAAAGAAGAATCTTCTGAGGAAGAAGAAGAGGAGGAAAATAAAACTACCAGAGTTGTTAAGATGTTGGTGAAAGTAGGAAGAAAACCAAAGGTGGCAATTCCTACGTATGAAGGGAGTCTCAATGTAGAAAAGCTAATGGATTGGATCAAGTCATTAGATAGATATTTTGACTATGAAGAAGAAGTTGATGACAAAAAGAAGGTGAAATTCGCAGTTACCAGATTGAAGGGTCATGCAACTATTTGGTGGGATGATCTACAAACATCCAGAACGAGGAAAGGAAAGTCAAAGATCAAGCAATGGGACAAAATGGTGAGTAAGATGAAAGCCAAATTTATGCCAAAATATTCTCATTTAAATCTTTTTAAATAGTTGCAGAATTTAAGGTAAAAAGGAATGTTTGTTAAATAATACACAAAAGAGTTTTATAGATTGAGTATTAGAGCGGGACATGCAGAGGATGACATGGAGAAGGTAGCCAAATATATCAATGGCTTAAGATATGACATACAAGATGAGATCAGCTTTCTAAATTTGAAGACTATTGAGGATGCTTATCAAGCAGTTTTGAAGGTAGAAGAGAAGATGTTGAGAAAACAGAATCAGAGGAATAGAGGAAGAAACTTAGTAAGAGGGAGAGGAACTAACAGACCAAGGGGACAACAACATCAGCATGAAGTAGATAGTTCAATTAGTAGACCACCATAGAGAGGATATTCTAATTGAGGAATATTTGCACCCAGAGGAAGAGGTTTAGGTAGAGATATTCAGTGTTAGATGTGTGGAGAATGTGGACATGTGTCATGGGACTGTCCTCATAATAAACTAGCAAGTCAGAGGAATGTGAATGTGGCTGAGGCAAAGATAGAAACACCTTGACTTATGGAAAAGGAAGAATCCCCTAAAGTAGGAGAATCATTGTTGTTGAAAAAGGCGTTGCATAAGGTAGAGAAAAAAATCGAAGAACTAGCGCAGAGGAAGATTTTATTTAGAGCTACATGTAAATCCAAAGGTAAGTGTTCTAAAGTAATAATTGACAGTGGAAGCACTGATAACCTTGTTTCTACACAGATGGTGGACAAACTTAGATTAGCAAAGATAGTACACCCCACTCCTTACAAAGTGTCATGGTTGCAGAAAGGACATCAGATTATTGTGACAGAACAATGCAAGGTAGAGATACAGATTGGTATGTATAAGGATGTGATATTTTGCGATGTAATGCCAATGGATGTATGCCATGTATTGTTGGGAAGACTATGGTAGTTTGATTGGAGAGCTATTCATGATGGGAGGAAAAATACTTATACGCTGGAGAAGGATGGGAATAAACACACATTGTTTCCATTGAAGGATGACGCTGACAAAGGAGCACCTAGAAATAGTGTTATTTCGATGAGCAGAAAGGAGCTATTACAAGAGGTTGGAAAAGGTGAATAAATGCATTTTGTTTTCATAGGGAGACCTAAGGTAATTTTAACTTCCACGAACTTAGATTATTTACTTGAAGAAATCAAAACTTTATTAAATGATTTCACTGATATTATTCTTGGATGAGTTGCCAAACGCATTGCCACCAATTAGGAGTATTAGTCATCATATTGATATAATACCAGGAGCAAGTTTGCCAAATAAAGCAACGTACATATTAACTCCTCAAGGGAATGCAAAAGTTGGAAGACAAGTGTAAGAACTATTAGATAAGGGAGTAATCAAAGAGAGTCTTAGTCCATGTGTTGTACCAACAGTACTTAATCCAAAGAAAGGAAGTGAATGGCATATATGCATAGACTCCAAATCCATAAACAAGATCACAATTAGGCATAGATTTCCTTTGCCAAGCATGGATGATTTCATGGATTGTCTAAGTGGGTAAAAGTATTTTACTAAAAGAGATCTAAAGAGTGGATATCATCAAATAAGAATCAGGGAAGGAGATGAATAGAAGATTGCATTTAAAACAAACAGTGGGTTGTATGAGTGGTTAGTGATGCCTTTTGGACTCACTAATGCACCTATCACGTTTATGAGATTGATGAATGAAGTCTTGAAGGAATATGCATGCAAGTTTGTTAGTTTTTATCTTGATGATATAACGTGGACCATCAAATCAAAGGTGAGTTGATCTATGATGTACCACTAAGAAGTTTTATTAAAAGGGGGAAATATCAGTGTTCGGGATTATATAAAGGAAATTGAGTAGCGCAACGGAAGGTTGGACTCTAAAGGGAAAAGAAAATGTGGGGCCAATTTTTGATACTCTCTGAAACAATTGATTCTTGTGTCATTTTTGGTATCTGAGCACAGAGATTAAGGGTGATTGTAGTAAACATGCCGCCAAGGATGGGAGTTGGCATTGGTCAAGGAAGACATGAAGCAAATTTAGTTCTGTTGGAGGAGATCCAAAATCTGCCTATGAGGATGGAAACAATTGAGACTGCTCAAAGAAGAACACCTAATGAAGGGGATGATAGTGCTAAAGAAGAATCTTCTGAGGAAGAAGAAGAGGAGGAAAATAAAACTACCAGAGTTGTTAAGATGTTGGTGAAAGTAGGAAGAAAACCAAAGGTGGCAATTCCTACGTATGAAGGGAGTCTCAATGTAGAAAATCTAATGGATTGGATCAAGTCATTAGATAGATATTTTGACTATGAAGAAGAAGTTGATGACAAAAAGAAGGTGAAATTCGGAGTTACCAGATTGAAGGGTCATGCAGCTATTTGGTGGGATGAACTACAAACATCCAGAACGAGGAAAGGAAAGTCCAAGATCAAGCAATGGGACAAAATGGTGAGTAAGATGAAAGCCAAATTTATGCCAAAATATTCTCAGTTAAATCTTTTTAAATAGTTGCAGAATTTAAGGTAAAAAGGAATGTTTGTTAAATAATACACAAAAGAGTTTTATAGATTGAGTATTAGAGCGAGACATGCAGAGGATGACATGGAGAAGGTAGCCAAATATATTAATGGCTTAAGATATGACATACAGGATGAGATCAGCTTTCTAAATTTGAAGACTATTGAGGATGCTTATCAAGCAGTTTTGAAGGTAGAAGAGAAGATGTTGAGAAAACAGAATCAGAGGAATAGAGGAAGAAACTTAGTAAGAGGTAGAGGAACTACCAGACCAAGGGGACAACAACATCAACATGAAGTAGATAGTTCAAGTAGTAGACCACCATAGAGAGGATATTCTAATTGAGGAATATTTGCACCCAGAGGAAGAGGTTTAGGTAGAGATATTCAGTGTTACATGTGTGGAGAATGTGGACATGTGTCATGGGACTGTCCTCATAATAAACTAGCAAGTCATAGGAATGTGAATGTGGCTGAGGCAAAGATAGAAACACCTTGACTTATGGAAAAGGAAGAATCCCCTAAAGTAGGAGAATCATTGTTGTTGAAAAAGGAGTTGCATAAGGTAGAGAAAAAAATCGAAGAACTAGCGCAGAGGAAGATTTTATTTAGAGCTACATGTAAATCCAAAGGTAAGTGTTCTAAAGTAATAATTGACAGTGGAAGCACTGATAACCTTGTTTCTACACAGATGGTGGACAAACTCATATTAGCAAAGATAGTACACCCTACTCCTTACAAAGTGTCATGGTTGCAGAAAGGACATCAGATTATTGTGACAGAACAATGCAAGGTAGAGATACAGATTGGTATGTATAAGGATGTGATATTTTGCGATGTAATGCCAATGGATGTATGACATGTATTGTTGGGAAGACTATGGTAGTTTGATTGGAGAGCTATTCATGATGGGAGGAAAAATACTTATATGCTGGAGAAGGATGGGAATAAACATACATTGTTTCCATTGAAGGATGACGCTGACAAAGGAGCACCTAGAAATAGTGTTATATCGATGAGCAGAAAGGAGCTATTACAAGAGGTTGGAAAAGGTGAATAAATGCATTTTGTTTTCATAGGGAGACCTAAGGTAATTTTAACTTCCATGAACTTAGATGATTTACTTGAAGAAATCAAAACTTTATTAAATGATTTCACTGATATTATTCTTGGATGAGTTGCCAAACGCATTGCCACCAATTAGGAGTATTAGTCATCATATTGATATAATACCAGGAGCAAGTTTGCCAAATAAAGCAACGTACATATTAACTCCTCAAGGGAATGCAAAAGTTGGAAGACAAGTGTAAGAAATATTAGATAAGGGAGTAATCAAAGAGAGTCTTAGTCCATGTGTTGTACCAACAGTACTTAATCCAAAGAAAGGAAGTGAATGGCATATATGCATAGACTCCAAATCCATAAACAAGATCACAATTAGGCATAGATTTCCTTTTCCAAGCATGGATGATTTCATGGATTGTCTAAGTGGGTAAAAGTATTTTACTAAAATAGGTCTAAAGAGTGGATATCATCAAATAAGAATCATGGAAGGAGATGAATAGAAGATTGCATTTAAAACAAACAGTGGGTTGTATGAGTGGCTAGTGATGCCTTTTGGACTCACTAATGCACCTAGCACATTTATGAGATTGATGAATGAAGTCTTGAAGGAATATGCAGGTAAGTTTGTTAGTTTTTATCTTGATGATATTCTCGTTTTTAGTAAAAGTAAAGAAGAACATCTAGAGCATATTAAATTGGTTTTAAGAACTTTGCAAGAAGAGAAACTACTGATAAATCTAAAGAAATGTAGTTTCATGAAAGAATAATTAATTTACTTGGGATTTGTAGTTTGTAAAGAAGTGTTGAAAATGGATCCAGAGAAAGTCCAAGCAATTTGGAATTGGCCTATTCCTAGAAATATATTTGAGGCAAGAAGCTTTCATGGTCTTGCAAGTTTTTACGGGAAATTTATCAAAGGTTTTATTCAGATTTGTGCACCAATTCTTGAAAAATCAAGGAGACTAATCAGTTTTTCAAGTGGACAGAAGCAACAAATAGGAATTTTAAATTGTTGAAGAGGAAAATCATAGAGGAACCGATTTTAGCTTTACCTAATTTTGAAAAAGTATTTCAAGTTGAAACAGATGCTAGTGGAGTTGTGATTGGAGCAGTTTTGAGTCAAGAACAGAGACCAATAGCATACTTCAATGAGAAATTAAATGAAGTGAAGAAGTATTCTTCTTACGATAAAGAGTTTTATGCTATTGTACAAGCCTTGAAAAAATGAAGACATTATTTGCTGCCAAAGGAGTTTATATTGTATTATGAAAATAATGCATTGCAGTTCATAAACAACCAACTGAAATTGAACCAGAAACATGCCAAGTGGGTAGATTTTTTTGAAAGCTTTACTTTTGTGATAAAACACACAAGTGGTAAGTTGAAGAAAGTCATTGATGCTTTGAACAAGGTAAGTTTTATTGTGCAAGAGTTCAAAGTTGGTGTTGTGGGATTTGAAGAAATGATTGAAATGTACAAATATGATGTCGATTTCAAAGATATTTATACAATAGTACAAAATCCAATAGCTCATAATAGAAGTCAATGGTTAGATTATCTCATCCAAGGAGGTTTATTTTTTAAAGGCAACAAATTGTGTATTCCTAAATGTTCTATGAGGGAAAACATAATAAAGGAGAAACATAGTGGAGGATTATCTGGTCACTTTGGACAAGACAAACCTTTGCTTAGGTGAATGATTTGTATTATTGGCCAAAAATGTAAATTGATGTTAAGAGATTTGTTGAGAAGTGCAAGATATGTCAGCATGCTAAAGGGAGAAGCCAGAATACAAGATTGCACCAGCCATTGCCAATACCAAGCCGACCATGGGATGTAGTTAGCATGGATTTTGTTTTGGGATTACCTAAAACTCAAAGAGGGAATGATTCCATTTATGTTGTGGTAGATAGATT
Source organism: Pinus taeda (assembly GCA_000404065.3). Taxonomy (NCBI): domain Eukaryota; kingdom Viridiplantae; phylum Streptophyta; class Pinopsida; order Pinales; family Pinaceae; genus Pinus; species Pinus taeda. Next base: position 162,644 of record APFE031460925.1, read on the forward strand.
TTCCAAGATGGCACATTTCATTGCTTGTAAAAAGACTAGTGATGCAACACATACAACTAATCTATTTTTTTCAGAAATTGTAAGATTACATGGATTTCCTGTAAGTATTGTGTCTGGTAGAGATACAAAGTTTGTAGGGAATTTGTGGAGAATTATTTGGAAGAAACTAGGAGCTAACCTTAGTTTCAGTTCAGCATACCATCCTCAAACATATGGACAAATAAAAGTAGTAAACAGGAGCTTGGGAAAAATATTGAGAAGTTTAGTGTATCAAAATCCTAAGCAGTGGGATTTAGCACTAGCTCAGGCTGAGTTTGCTTATAATGACACTCCAAACCGAAGCACTGGAATGAGTCCATTTCAGATTGTTTTTGGGATGAATCCAAGAGGTGTGTATGAGCTCAGAAATTTGGGTAAACAGGAGACAAGAAGTGCAAAAGCTGAAGAGTTTGCAAAGCAGATGCAAAGACTACAAGAAGATGTCAAAGGCAGATTGCAGGAAAACAGTGGCAAATACAAACATAGAGTACATATGAAAAGAAGAGAGTAAGAATTCCAAGTGGGAGATTTAATAATGGTATATTTGAGAAAAGAAATATTTCCTGCTAAGACTTACAATAAACTAAAGATGAAAAAGATAAGACCATGTAGAACTGTAAGGAATTTTTCAACTAATGCATATGAAATTGAATTGCTAGAAAGGATTGGAATATCACCTATTTTTGATGTTGCAGATTGGTATCCATACAAAGGGACATAGATAGAGCTACAAGAGGAATCTACAAAAGATGAAGTTCAAACTTTGAACTCGGAAGAACAAATGCCAAAGACCATTAAGAAAGAAGTGGAATCTGTTTTGGAGAAAAGAGTATCTAAAAGAACTAAAGGACATATTTATTTTCAATATCTAGTCAAATGGAAAAGACAACTAGTGGAGGATGCTAGCTGGTTGACAACAACAGAGTTGCAGAAGTATGGAGTCAGCCATAAAAGTCTGAGGGATGATTATTTTCTTCCCTGGGAGTCTGATGCAAGAGCATCTATACTTCATCTAGACTTAGCCAACAATGTGAAGGTTTGTTCACTTGATGTGGCTAAACAAGTTGAATTTCACTGACCTGCGTGGTCAAAAGTCAGTTTTAACTGAGAGGGTTGGATCTCTAAAGAAATGATTTGTATTTTATTATTGTAATAGTTAGAAATTGTATTATTTTAGATTGAAGGATAAGTTGTTAACATAGGTGTGTAGTGGAGCTGGAAAATAGGGATTTGATTGTTAGAATGATTAAAAAGAAGATTGAGTTACTAAACATAGTTAGAGTGGGATTCGATTGATAAAAAGAAGAAAAAATGTAATGTAGATAGATTGGCAGAGATGAGCTAGGATTGAGTGAAGCGAGATTCGAGTAATAGAGTGAGGATTTCCATATTGAAACAGGTGTCTTTTGAATTGTTGTAATCGAGCCAAAGGGCCGAGACTCGTAACATTGATAGTATTGATTAATTAATTTTATGTGCAGTTATGTATTGATTCTATTAAAACTCTCATTTTTCCTCTATTTATTTGTATTTGGGATGAAATCAATTATTACTATGTTTTTATGTTTTATGTTATGAAACTCAGAGTTCAACGAAAATCATAGTCCTCAATGTTAATAACAGTGGTTGAAGCCCACTTAAATCCTAGTCGTTGATCTAAGTTCCAACCAATGGTGTGAAATCCCACTGACCATTGGATAATCCGATATCTTATCGCAATATTTGGTTACATAGGGACAGACCTCAGGCCTTAAGGAATTGTGATTGCGATCATTGATATATCACATCACAATAAAGCATTTGTGTGTGGTAGGACCTCAGGGTGTAAGACAGTGCGATGTGCGATTGCGATCCATCACATCGCAATATTACAGTTGGAAAGGAAATGAGCCTTGAGCATTGGGAAATTGCGATATGCAATGGGCGATGCGATGATTGATCAAATCACATCGCAACATTTCATATGTTTGACTGAGCCCTAAGCACTGCCATTGCGATTTGTGATCGCAATATAACGTCGACCGTCGGATCAAAGGTGAGCTGATCTATGGTGTACCACTGAGCAGTTCTATTAAAAAGGGAAATATCAGTGTTCGAGCTTATATAAAGGAAATCAGAGTAGTGCAGCAAAAGGTTGGACTCTAAAGGGAAAAGAAAATGTGGGGTCAATTGTTGATACTCTCTAAAACAATTGATTCCGGCATCACTTATTTGTTGGTTAAGCAGATGTTTTGGTATATGTCTTTGGTACATGTTTTGGTGATGTTTCATAAATGTACATATTTATGTGGATGTAAATACCACCATGAGCTATTTTATAAAGCTCGAATAAGTGGTATGGGTATCATGTCATTATGATGTTATACTTGTTATGTTTTCATGTTGGTTTACTTTGTAGTAGGATGATCATTGTTAATACTGCAATGAGATAAGTTATAAATATCCATGGGTAGTATGTTTTTCTTACAGCATCCTCATTGGTTGTAGGTGTTGTTGAACACTGAGGATGGTGTTCCCCCAAGGGGGATGGTTCTGTAACAACCCTGGTGAAAATTCCATGTAATAAAAGTTAATAAAGGAAAAATAATAACCACGGTTGATGGGACACTTATTCCAAGCTGAATGTTGGGAAAACTCACAGTGATGGGGATCACTAGTGATTGATTAATGGCTAAGGAAATTTGCAAAGGCAATGGAAAAGGCTTTGTCAAAGAAAAGTGTAATTTTGTCACGTTTATTTATGAAAATAATGGAAATTAGTAGAAAAGGGAGGTGAAAGGTCACAGGTTTCATGTAAGGAGGAAAATGATGGAAAATAATGGAAAATGAAGAAAATTGAGGCCTCATTTGTTGTACCTCTGAGATAATAGTGGTTAGCTATCAATGCCAGAGCATCTAAGATAATTGTTTTAGGGTTTTTGTTTTAGTTTGGAAGACCAACGAACAAAATAGATGTAACGCTATAATGCCTAACCTTTTGAATAATATTAATCACAAAGTAGAGGGTTTCTATAAAAGTTCACACAGTGATAAATCTTGAATAATGGTGAGTAGAAACAAAAAATAATATGATTATTACAGTTTTCGGACAGAAAATTAAATAATCATAAGTATGAAAACCTCTGACCGATGTTCAGAAGGTTCAAGAGAATATGCTTATGCTTACAACAAGATGTTGATGATTTATTGATTCAGAGGGAACTAATTAAACAGACAATTCATTAGTCCATTCTCTTTAATGATTATCACTTTAGAAGCTTATAGGAATAGATTGAGACACAATTATTCCTACCTAGGTATCTCTGTAAGACATAAGAATATGAAGAAAAACATAATGTGTGACATTGGAAAAACTTACAGGAAGCACAAACTGTGTAAAACTGAATTCAAAATCCTTTGCTTTGTATTAAGGGTCCAGAAAAGCTAGTACATCAAATGTTTACAAATGCTTCCTCAAGGGTGAACTCTCTTTCAATGGTCAACCTAGTTCAATGGTGAACAATGAACCCTTAATAACTCAAGAAGAGAGCTATTTATACAATAGAAAAACAAAGAAAATATCCTAAACTGTTTAAGGATTTATTCTAGGAAAAGGAAATATCTTCATGCAAGAAGATAGAGACAACTATTGAACTGTTGCTTGCTATCCCTGTTATTTAGGTTTTGCTGGCTTTGGTCTTTGATATTTTTCCCTTTAATTTGCTTGTCTATTTGATCTTCACACTAGAAGTCATATTCACTTATGACCATTCATCTGATACACTTTAATTTGATGCTCTTTGACCTTATTGACCTGTCAATATCCTTTACTGTGCCTTTTTACTTTTGTTGTACATTTCAAGTTTTTACTATGTATTTCAATAGTAAATCATTTAGTTTTTTATGTCTCGGCATCAAGTAGTTTGAATATTGAACATCTGTTTTTCTTTTAAATGATTGTTTTATCTACCTCCTCTATTTTGTCTTTTAACTGTATGTTTTATCTGCCTCCTCTATTTTCTCTTTTAACTGTGTAAATTGTTTGTTTTAACATTTACTGTGTAAATTATTTCTTCTTCTTTGCCTTTGGCTTAGACTTGATTTTTGTTTGTACAGGAAAATCATTTGAATTCGTTTCTCGAGAATATTGAACAAACTTATTTTTAACTGGTATAAAAATTGTTTATCCAGTCTCCCAGTCTTGTGCTAATTACCTGCAAAAGACAACAATTGTTAAGAACAACACAGGTTGACAGGGAGGGCCACAATGGCTTCATTTGATTTGAAAGGTTTGTGGATGGAGTTCAGAGCATTTTTGGGAGGTAAACAGTGGTTAAATTTGTCGCAGAGGCTTAGGGTGGCGTAAGAAGGGTTATACAGGTTTTATTGTGTAAACAAGCGAAAAGAGCGAAAGTGAGGGTTTTGGCGTTTAAACAGTTAACTTTTAAAATTTGGTGTAGAAGGGTTAATTGAATAGTGGATGGTTTTTTCGTATGCGGGGAGTTGTTTCGAAGGCTCATCGCACCGCTTTTGACCATGGGGTGGTTTTTCTCTGAGGGCACATGAGTTAACGTTGGAATGACATGTAGCTACAAGGGGCCTAAGCAAAACCATGAATCTCGCATGCTCTCGGGTGGGTAAAGATCAAAGATCGAGAGCGTGTGATATGGTTGTGGATTGCTAGATCTGGAAGATGGTGATCAGATGGCTATCGTGCGGTCGAGATGCACAGAGGGGGCATGCATGGATATTAACGGGCCCGAGGAATAATTACAAAGGATTTGTAATTATTTTAGTGAATAAAGCGGGTTTAAACACATTACAATGGGTTTATGGAGCGGAACCAAGGTTAATGGCAGTGGGTTTTAATTAGATAAAGCGAAGGGGGGGATTTATACTTAGGGTAAAGGGTTTTTTATGGGTTTTTAGGGAAATCACAAGGGAAATTAATATTTTCAAAGGGAAATGGGTTTCATACTAGGGAAAAGGGGTTTTTCATAGGGAAATGACTTTTAAAGGGTCATTTGCTAGGAAAATGTGTGAAACCAAGGGAAAGGGTGAAAATGAAGGGAAAAGGGTATTTTAACAAGAAATGAGGGAAAATGAGGAAATTAGAAAGTATGTAGTGGGGAATGAAATGAATGAGGGGAAGTTAAACAAATAGGTTGTGGACATCTTTTCACTTTCATAACTGCTCTTGCACACTGAAACACATGATCAAGCATGGTAAATGTACTTCTGCAACATTTCTTCTACCTACCCATTTACTTACCCTAACATTTTCTCTTCACTTAATTCGGCGCATTTAGGCTAGTAGACTCTTTTCTTTCCTTTTTCTTTTTAAAAGCAAACTATCTAATTCTAACCTTATAACATCCAAGGGCTCAGATTAAACTGATGAGCTCCTTATTATTCTCTACCTAACTACTAATCTACCAAGATTAAACAGTTTGGCTAGATCTTTATTCTCTAACTATAAACATGAAATTTAAAGCATGAACTAGACAAGATTAAACTATTTGACTGTCATGATTTGTGGCATTTATAACAAGCTGCACACAACCATTATTTTGCCTAATAGAGTAAAGTAATGGCACTTGGACTTGCACACTTTCAATGTTTATTGCTTTTTGCTTTACTCTCTAACCTAACATTTTATTTTTCCCTTCATTTTTTAGGGCATCTACTCTAACATTTTCTTTGATATGGACATATTTATCAAAATATTTCCTAACGTTTTATTCAATATTCTTTTTCTCCTTATCCTAACTTAATTTTTTTTGAAAAATATTTTCGTTTTTTGACTAATTGATTCTAACTTACCAAAACCAAAAAGAATGCTATAACATTGGCTCCAACTTGGGATTACTTTCTCATCTAGAATGTGTTGTAGCATTTTTTGGTTTTGATAAAGTAGAATAAAATAGTCAAAAAATAAAAAATATTTTGAAAAAATGTTACATTACGATATGGACATAACAATAGTGAATACAATATTTTTGAAAATATCTTGATGATGATGTCCATATCAAATAAAATGATAGGATAGATGTCCTAAGAAATCAAAGACAAAAAGAAAATGTTAGGTTATAAAGAAAACAAAACAAATTAACTCTGAAAGTGAGCAAGTCTAAATGCCACTACTATTTTTCTGCAAAATAATCGTTGTGTGTAGCTTGTCATAAATGTCGCAACCCATGATAGTCAAATAGTTTAAGCTTGATTGCTTCATGCTTTAAATTTGATGTTATAGTTAGAGAATAAAGATCTGGCCAAACTATTTAATCTTGGCAGATCAGTAGTTAGGTAGAGAATAATAAGGTGCTCATCAATGTAATCTGAGCCCTTGGATGTTATAAGGTTAGAATTATATAATTTGCTTTGTAAAATAAAAAGAAAGGAAAAGGGTTTGCTAGCTTAAATGCACCAATTAAGTGAACAAAAAATGATAGGATAAGAAAAGTGTAAGTAGAAGAAAGGTTGCAGAAGTATGTTGATTAATTGGACAAAAGGTACATTTATCACGTTTTACCATATGTTTCTATGTCCATGATGCAATTACACAAAGCAAATGAAGGTCTACAAGATCAATTAATTAACTTCCCTCATCCCCATTCATCCCTATATTTACTAATTTCCCCTTCCTACCTTCATACAATTCATATTCATTCATTTTCCATAAAAAAAAACCTCTTTTCCTAAGGTTAAAATCCTATTTGCCTAGAAAAAGTGAAAACCCCATGTTAAATCTCCTTTTACCCAAAAAAACCCACAAAAAGATGTTTAGCCTAAGTATTGATGAATATATAAAAAGAAAATAATACATGAAAAAGCTTTATACTTAGTGTATTTCCCCTTTTCCCCTTTCGCTCATATTTCATATTAATGTTAACTTAACATATTAAACCCCTAAAAGTTCCATTTCCCATATATATTAACTCCCTTTATTAAAATAACTTGAAACCATTCGTTTTATTATAAAACTATGTATTCAATAAAACATCGCATATCGCGGATTGCAAGCCTTTCAACATGAATGCACTCTCCTCTGCATTGCGATATACAATGCATGATGGATCTGGACCCGACACAATATATATCATAATTCAATGCCATTTTGCATCCGCCTCCATCGCAAGTCCAGGCTAAAGCATTACCCTCCGCCATTATGATCTCCAATATTTGATGTGAACCCGGAACTGACACGGTATTAACCATGATATATTTTCCACATCGCGTCTGACCCCTATCACATTCCTTTGTGATGGGCCTTTCCTTCACTAAATTGCGATTGCGATATGCGATGAACCCGGACCCGATATTGTTACCCATCCGAATTCGTATTATTTCAAGTCCACCATACCGTGCTTTGTCAAGGATTTCTTTGTTAAAAGGTTTTTATGATTTAAACGATGAATTAATATAAACCTCCATTTAACCACTAATCTCAGTCTTTAACCCATAACAAAGCCATACCACCATGATTAATCGTGGGCCCCTCCACTAATCTTTCTTCTTACCTCTGCACTACTCTTTCACTCCACCATCATTGATCAAATGCATTCAAATCCAATGACTCTCAGCAATTTCGGGTTAGCTCTCTGTTCGAGCATTACCCACCCAAAAAGAGGTATTATCCTGACCTCCCCTTGCTACGTGTCAAGCTCAGATTGTATTAGGTGACCCCTCCCAAAACTGCCCGTGCCTCATAAGTGGTGCGATGAAAACCAAACCCACCTCCTACATAACAACAAAATTACCACTGTTCACTTTGTGCCATATTTCAAAAAGAAAGTTGTTTTTCCATTTAAACGCAAAAATCACCATTTTGCTTTGTTTTTCCTTTTTTCACAGAGAAACCTCCATAAGCCTCTACGACCAATAAAACCATTGTTTTACCTTATGATACACTTTGGACTCCTTCCAATATCCATTCAAGCTCAATAAAGCCATTGATGACCTTCTCTGTCCCCCATGTTTTTCTTAACAATTTTTGTGTTTTGCAGGTAAAAACTCTTGTTCTAAGCTTACAAAGAAAAAATCCTACATACAGTTAGAAGAAAAATACGAATATCATATCAAATTAATTTACCATGTGACATAAAATCTAAAAGTTTTTACTGTTGAAAAACACAGTAAAAACCTGAAATGCATAGTAAAGGTAAAAAGAAATAGTAAAGTCTACTCAGCATGGTCAAAGGATATTCACAGAGTTTAAAGAGTATCAGATGAAAGATCAAATGAAGGAATCAGCCAGCGTAAAGGATACAAACAATCAAGCATCTTAAAGGGAAAAATATCAAACAACAAAGCCAGCACAACCTGAATAAAAGGGATAGCAAGAAGCAGTTCAATAGCTTCCCCTATCTTCTTGCATGAAGATCTTTCCTTTCTTAGAATAAATCTTAATCAGTTTTAGGATATTTTCTTAGTTTCATTATTGTATAAATAACTCTCTTCTCACATTATTAATGGTTCAAAGTTCAAGTTTCATTGTTCATTACTCATTAATTTGTGACTGTTCATTCTGCTTTGAACCTGGTTGCACCTTTGAAGGAAGCCTTTCTAGACACTTGATGTACTCAGTCTTTCTAGAAGCTTAATACAAAGCAGACGATTCTAAATTTGGTTTTACACAGTTTGTGTTATCCTGTAAGTTTTCCCAATTTTCAATCATTATGTTTTCCTTCATATGCTTATGACTTATAGAGATATCTAGGTAGGAATAATTATGTCTCAATTTATTCCTATAAGCTCCTGAAGTGATCATCTATTAAGAGAATGGGTTAATGAATTGTTTGTTTAGCTAATCCCCTCTAATCAATAAATCATCAGCATCTTTTGTAAGCTTAAGTATATTGCCTTGAATCTTTGGAATGTAGTTTAGAAGGTTTTCACACTTATGATTGTTCTGTTTTACAGTCTGGAAATTGTGATAATCATATTATTTTCTATCTTCTTCTCACCATTATTTGATCTATATCACTATGTAAAGCTTTATAGCAGCCATTTGCTGAGATATTAATATTATCCAAAGGATTAAGTATTTCAATTCTACATCTTCCTTCATTCATTGGTCTTCCAAAACTAAAACCAAAAACCCCAAAACAATTATTTTAGATTCTCTGGCATTGGTCGCTGACCTACTACTATCTCAAAGGTACAACATCAAACTGGTGCCAGTGTTGGGGATTCAAATTTCTTTTAAGTTTCCCTTGAGACAATGATATTCATTCATTATTTTCTTTTAAGGTGATTAAAGGGTTTAGAAAGGTCAAAATCATTCACCTAGGAGACTCCACACTCCCAAGTTGGCACCTTTTAAACATACCAGTTCTCGTTCAAAAGCTAACATAGTTAGTCCTTTGTCAGATCCTGAAAGGCTTCTGAGGAAAGCCAGTTCTAAAAGGGGACACCAACCATCCTCTTCTTCCTCTTCAGTACTATAGTTTGAAGAATTAGAATCATTTGATCCCTATATAATATCACATCTGATCCTGATTACTCCCTTTTATCACCTAGGGTTGTTGAACTTCTAGATAAATGAGTTTATTTTAAGTCAACGTACATTATTCATAAATTAGAATCTCATCCAATACCCACACTACCACCAAGATCACCTAAAACTGAGTCTGATTTGGATGTAATCTACCAGAATATAAACCCATAGATCTTATATCCCCTACCACCTATCCATTTCCTTCCATTTTTTACCGACCTGAAGCTTCTTCTTCTGAACAACCTAAGGAGACCTTCTCTATATATTCCAATCCTCTCTTTTAAACAAAAGAAGGTATTCCTTTACAATCCCGAAAGTTAGTTCTTAAGACTCCTTTGAAATCTTTCAGGAGATTTCCTCCTTCACCTCCAACTAGTTCATCAACCCCTGAATCACCATCTTCTCCCTCTACTTCTTCTTCATCCTCTACATCCACAGAAACACCTCATACTCCACCTGGACAACCTCATACACCACTTGTTGTCATGGCTTTCCGACCTATTGTGTAGGCTAGATATTCTGCCTTAGTCTTACCTAATAACCTTGATGCATTCTCAGCTGGATACTTAAAATACCTTCCCAAGTACATGTTGGAAATAATACTGAGAAGGGGGGGTGAATCAGTATTATCAAATCAAATTCTTTTCATTTTTCATACTCAAATTTATATACACGGCTTCAGTTCAGTATATTCGCGTATATACGAGACTGTGTTAAATGCAACCAGCGTACATGTAGTAATCTTATGATTTAGTTAGCTTATCTTTAGTAAATGCATCAGAACATTATTAATCACATTAACAGTAAACATGTGTAGTAAAAAAGTACAGATCATCACACATAACAAGCATATATGAACACCATGATATAAGGTGGAAACCCAATGTGGGTGAAAACCACCTGCTGCAATTCGTCTCTTTCTTCCTTTAATATGAAACTTCTTTTACAATGTACTAGTGCAGTCCTTTACCAACACGTAGGATACAACTTGCAGAGGGCAACATCCCTCTCTCGTTTTCCAGCTACTTCTAGAAGGGAGCTACAACCCCCTTAGCTCTTGTACTAGCGGATATACTAGTACGTAGGTGCTGACCTATAGAAGGCTACAACCTTCTCTTTCTTCCAGGGACCACGTTTCATAAATTTTCAGACTGGATCCATAAGTACAAAACAATCACTGCTGCAATACAATCATCAACTTATACTTGTATCATAAATCTTTAAATCACCCAATACTGAATCACTGAAACCCTGTCATCAAAAACACAGAATGCAAACTAGAGCCCAGAACTCTGCAACAACCACTAGGTTCAACAGCAACCTAAAATACCAAATCTCATAATGCATATGCTACTTGACTATATCAAAGCTGCATGTGTACGCGTTTTCACCAGAGACAACCCACGTACAGATCTAAAGATAATTACTTATACCTTCTCTATCATATCCAACCCGAGCCAAGCAGCACAAACCGATAACCAGCAACACTAGATCTTCCCACTTCGTCAGACATCCATTCCTTGCACACCCTTTTGCCTAATGATCTTCTCCTTATATAGGTTAGGCTTCTCTCAATACCATGGTCCAAAACCATGTAGAAGCAATACCATGGACCCAATACCTGGGGTCGTCATTTCGAACCAAATACCATGGACCAATACCAAAATACCATGGACCAAAACCATGTACGTGCTTTCCCTTCTGTGAACCTGCATGTATACGTATACGCACCTTTTACTCCGCTAACCCGCGTATATGCGCACTTTCATCACGGTCAACTTGCGTATACCTCTCTCTTGACTTGCTGCATTCTAATCTGTCATCTGATTAAGTTGCCATCACCTGTATCAAACCTCTGAGTGAGTTGCCATCAAGGACAACACCTGTATCATAATGCCAACAATCTCCCCCTTTGGACTTGATGGCAAGCACCACACCAAGTCACTCTCCCCCTTTGACATCAAGGGCAAAGGGCGGACCAAGATATTCTCTTCCTTGCTATACCTTCTGCTGTCCATACTCCCCCTGAGTACATGCTGAAGTTTCTGATTGAGCTCCCCTTTGTATATGCCGAGTTGTATCAATCCATCCATGCTCCCCCTGAGCAAATGCAAGTTTTAAGACCAGCAATTCATTCCAAACCATAACTATCATTCATGATCTGCACCATAAGCATCAGCATCCAAACCTGCAATACCATTCCTTTTGATCAAACAACAAGATGTATCATTTAGCTTCATAAAATTTATCAATAGCTTCTAACCATAATGCCAACAATGCATTATTTGAAGTATATGCTCCCCCTGAGCCTATGCCAACCATTTCATATCATGACCGAACCATTTCCTGGGTCTGTTCTGCTGCCCTTTCTTCTGTTCTCCATATACGCGACTTGCAGCCTATAACTCGCGTATATACGCGACTTATCTTCATTATATCAGCGTATGCAAGATGGAATACTGAATTTCTTCACTTTCAGTATCCCCTGTGTTTGTTATGTTACCTAACTGAGTTATGCCACACCTTTCTGTCTCTAATTCTGTCTTCTGAAACTGTGATGATGTATGGTCTTCTTGTTTTGAATTTTGAAATTTGCTCCTGCATTCCCTTGCTTTATGTCCAAGATTGTTGCATGTACAACATCTTACATATTTCATGTTCCTTCTGTTGCAATCAATTTCTTTGTGTCCATATGCATTGCAGGCAAAGCAATATCCTCTGAAATACCTGGGATGTAATGATCTTTTGTGATGGTCTTGAACCATTCTACTTCTACATCTGGCTGCAACATGTCCAAGATTATGACATACATAGCATTTAACATTATTCAGTGGAGGAGTAAAAGATTTCCTTTGAAGAATTTCTTTCCTTGGGTGTTGATGGGGTTTTCTTCTCATCTCTTCGTTGTGCATTTAAGATTTCTCATTAGAGTTTCTTGCCTCACCTTGTAAGCTAGATTTACCTTCAACAGATTCATAAAAGCCAAGACCAGTTTTGATACTTGGGGATCTTTGACTACAAAGAATATCATCCAAAATCTTAGTACTATCTTGAAATCGCAACAATTTATCCTTTTCTTCTAATTTACCTTTTAAGATATTTACCTCAACCTGATGTTGTTCTTCCTTTTCCAGATACTGTTTCCTTAGGTCTTCTTCAGCTTTTCTTCCTTCTTCCACTTGTTGCTTCAATTTGATCACTTCATGTTCAAGAGCTTCTATGTTCTGCTCTTTGATTTTTCAAGATCTTCTTTTAGAGAGAAGATCTTTGCTTCAAGACTCTAAATTGTTATGCTCTGATCTTTTACTATATCCTGCAATTTCTCCCTTACCCTGGTTACTGTCTCCAATTGTTCATTTAATTTGGTAACTTCTTCAGTTTATGCATTCTTCTTATCATATGCCATGAGACTTCTAATGTCTTCACTACCATTGAATGAGTCATTAATTTTAACATGGGTATAATAGCTTCTATTACCTTCTTCAGACATCTTTCCTTTGTTATGAGGACATCTAGCAGCATAGTGACCAACTCTACCACATGAAAAGCATTTGAAAGGTAGCTTACCTTTGAATCGTCCAGTTCCCTGTTCAAGATTCTTGACAAAATTTACCTCTTCTTCTTCCTCTGACATATATCCTGATGCTTCGAATGCGGCTTCTGATGGTCCCTCTTTTCGCATCTCAAAAGCAGTTAAGACTCCATGAAGCTGTGACATGGTGATTTTCTGCAGATTCTCCTTTTCTTATATGGCAGACACTTTGGAATCAAATTTAGCAGACAGGGATCTCAAAACCTTTTCAACTAAGACAACTTCCTTAAATTCTTCACCCAAATCCCTCATACAATTTACAATCTCATCCATACGCAAGAAGTAATTAGCTATGCTTTCATTACTATGCATCTTAAGATTTTCATACCGGATTCTAAGAGTTTGAAGCTTTGCTCTTACTACCTGTTCATCTCCTTCATAGCTTAAAATGATTTTGTCCCACATTTCCTTAGCTGATTTGAAATGCATGACCTTCATAAATTCTGATTGTGTCAAACTTCCCAATAAGACAGTCACAACTTTGGCATTGAGCTCATATTGCTTTCTCTCGGCTTCATCTGTAGGAATTGCTGATGGGAATTGGTATCCACCTTCTACGATTCCCCAAACTTCTGCTCCAAGCGATTGTAGATATGATGTGGTTCTTATCTTCCAGTGGGTAAAGTTGCTCCCATCAACGATTGGTGGCCTAATGTGTGCCTCTCTTTCTGGATTAGCTATTCTGATGGATCTGTTCCTTTAAGCGATCAAGCTTCTTCAAAAGGACCTGCTCTGATACCAATTGTTGGAAATAATATTGAGAGGGGGGGGGGGGGGGTGTGTTAGTGCTCAAATCTGCCTTAGGTTGAAATAAGGCAAGACTCAAGGCCACATCAAACCACGCTCAGCCTCGTAGCTAGCCCTACGAGGATAGGAGAGGGCTCTCTCCGGGTCAAACTCAGCAAAAGATAATAGAAATGGCTCGAGATGACCGAATTGATGACTGATTTTAGGCTAGGTATGAAGTACAAAGAGTTTACAATTGAGTTTTGATAATTTTGTTGAATTCAAGGGAAAGGAAAATTTGGGTGCGGGGATGAGGCACATTTTTTGCAGAGGTCCACTTGGGGCAAGATAGGAAATTGTTTTGATGCCTTAAAGCAAGTGAGATGGGTAGATCAGACTGGTGAGGGGCTAAGGAGAGCAAGGGGTCTCAAGGATTCTCCTTAAACTGAAGAAAAAATAGAAGATTAAACAAATTTAAAGGCAGAGCATAGCAATTTCATGGATTCTACCTTAACACTTCATTTGTTTAATAACAGAAGATTTAATAGAGATAATGATGCACATACACAACTTACAAGTACTGAGAGAAACACACCATCAACACATAAAGCCACATGGATCCCAAATAGTGCTGCAAAACCCTGGTCTTTCCTTTACCAAAAATGCTGATAAGATATGTACAATATAGTCTCAAGCTATCCCAAGAGTCCAACCTCTCCTACTGAATGAAATTTACATATATAGACTAAGCTATCCTCATTCCCTAACCTCTAGGGGTCGAGCTCCTCCTTCTAGGAGCAGTTTGAACAAATTCTAAACATGGAGATCTAGATGACCAAACAACCTGCCTCTAAAAAGAAGGAAACTGATTCATTACATTAGTTTCTTGCTAATTTGTGAATGAATCATCTAGAAGAAGTAAAAATGTGCCAAAATTACATCATACACATCAAATTACATCAATCTGGGTCAAACATCACATCAAGAGGTGAAACTAGTCACAACTGGCCGAAATTCTGAGCTGGAATGTGAAAATTTGACCAAAAATCTCTATGTGCCGCGCGCCTGAGCTCTACGCGTCGCGCGCCTTTCAACCTAATTTTGGGGCACTTCCCAGAATCCAAATTGAGCTCAGGTTGGCTTTTTGGAAAGCCATAGATGTCTACTTTCCAACCCAAGTAGAATTTTCCAATGTGGTCTCCATTTGACCCTCCAAAAGTGGATTCTCCCAGAAGTACTTCCTGTTGGTGCAAAAAGTGGCAGAAAGGTGATTTTCATGATGTTTTTTGAGCTTTTGATCATCCAAAACTTGATGAACTGTCTTGGCAATTGCTGAGCATGTGTATTTTATCATGAAAAATCCAAAACTGCAAGCCATTTTTCATTTGGACCTCCCAATCTTATGGGTTGCCCGCGGCGCACAGGGAGGTACGCGGCGCACTGGGCTTGAGGCGCGCGGTGCATAGAGCCTGTGCATAGCGTCTTTTGCAGGAGACTTTTGGAGGCCTTCTCAGTGTCAGAATCAGGTGCAGGATAGCTCGTTGGAAAGGTATTTATGTCTTATTTCCAAAAAAACTATAATTTTGCAATTTTGAGTTCATTTTCCTTGTCAAAAATCAAATCTCCCAAGACTGGTCAAAATGTGCCAAATGAGGCTGCCTCAAGGCAGAGTTCTGTTGCAGTCAACTTGTGAATGCCTTGCTCAACTCAAAATTGTGCTCATGATAGCTCATTGGAAATATATTTTTGTCTAGTTATCATTTGACTCATCAAGTAAGTCATTTCGCCAACCATGCTAGGAGAAATCTTGATTTTCCCAAGGTCACTTCAGAGGTGCATTCATTCTCCCAAGGCAAAGGTATGTTTGACATTTCTCTAAAACCCTGACACCTGTGTAAAAATTGAAGGAGGTTTTTCATCTTTGGAATGTTTTGGACAAAAAACTCTCTCAGTTTTTCACAATTCATCTTTTATTTCTCTGGAACATCTTTTGCGTGAAACTTATCCCGATGTGTGAAACAAGGGAATTTGTCGAAATGAAGTGAAATGAAGGGGATAAGGGGCTTCTAAATTCTTGGGGAAATTTTTGGAAGTATGGAGGGATGTTAGGAAGTAGGGGAAAGTGGAATCTCAGAGATTGAGTGAGGGAAAGGGGTCCAAAAGGGAAAAACACAGGCCTAGCCTAGAAAATTGCCAAGTTGTGGCAATAAACTAGGGTTTGTGCAAAAATTAGGAATTTGGGGGATCTCAGTGATGGAAAGTGTTCGATAAGGTACATGAAGGATAGAGGAATGTGTATGAACATCTGGATACAAGTTTTGCTAATTATTTGACCATTCAAGAGAAATTGCCTTCAAAACCCTAGGAGAGGGAAATGAACCTTGCCTAGGTGCAACTGAGGCATGAACAAGGTGTAAAATGACCCAATGGAACCTGACATGATGATAAAAAATTTCTGAATGATGATAGAATCAACTGAATGGTGACATGGACTGACATTTGGACAATTTTGAAAAGAGTGAAAACAAACCCTAGACCTAATGCCTAGTGACCAAATTTTGCTTGAAGACTCCCTGAAATGGCAAAATTTGACCTTGACACTCTGAGACTACTTTGTAAGAGCATATTTGATCACTAGAGGAAGGCTAGAAAGACTGACACTAACAATGGCTCCAATGGGGATGGTAGCTCCTTGGAGGTGCCAAGAACAATAGATCTCTGTGAGAGCAGACAGTGCCTTCATCGTTTGGGCAATGGAGTCAAAAACTCAAACTGAAATGCATGACTGAAAACTGATGACTTGACGACAAGACAGAAAACTAACTCACAAATGACTCATGACTGACTTGACTAAAACAAGGACTTACAAAGCTTATTTGAAGGGCAGCAGTCCATCGAGATTCGAGGGCTTCAAATCATGATGACAACCACCTGCATACTAATGAAATATGTACAATCATGTGTAATGAGATTTCCAATGTAACCAATCCAATAGATGGCTACATACCGAATTTCTGCTCTCACTTTTCTCGAGCAGGCGTAACAATGTACATGTAGGCAACTCACAATAACCACTGAAACCAAGGCTTATGATAACGAACTAGGCAACATTTATCTTCTCTAGTGCTTGCAAAAGGATGCCAAAGGGATCTTGATAATCCTGAAGCACTATCTTGTCTTGAGATCCAGTAGCAAAAATACAAGTACTCCCTTCATTCTGATCTGAAAGAACAATTGATTTCCGAGGGATAGGAATGCACCGAGAAGTATGTGCTTCTGCCATCTGAGTGTTAGCTATAGGTTCCTTGACCATGAGAAATCCTGGCATATTGTCTCTCTCAAGCTCATACTCCTCATCTTCATGGTCTAGGTCATTCTTAAACAAAAAAAAATCTTCAAGATTATCAAACATGATAGCCTTATCATCTTTGTGAAAGAAAATATTATTTGTTTGCTGATCTATAAAACTGATTACAAGACCATCATCATTTTCAAAAGAGGAAGAGATTTCACCAACACTTTCTTGACCATGCGTGCACTGCAAATCTGCTGTAGCTTCGGCTGAAACAAGACCTTTCAGAAGTAGATCTATCTCATCTTTAGACAAAGGAGACAATACCTTTTGTTTTCTTTTGCTGAAACAGTGATTGTCTTCATATGACATGGCAATCAAATTATCATTTACCATTGAGTTATCAAAAGAAGATTTCTCACTTACCTGAACAAAGATCCCATCTTGTTGTCCCTGAAATGACCAGATTACCTCCTCATGAAGGCTTTGGTCAATAACTTTGTCTTCTTAATTCCAAATGATCTCAACAATAGAGCTCTCCTTCATGGGATTTAGAACAAGGTATGTTTGGTCATCACGATCTGAATCTAGATTTGAAATGGCTGACTTGACTTTATCACATTCTGAAATTGAAACTTGATTTTCATGCATGCTATCTTCTTCTGTGGGCAGATCTGAAATAACATTCTCCCTTTCATCATTTTCAGCCATGTGGCCATCTTCAACCTGTTGATCTTGATTCTGCTGCAAAATTTCCTGATCATCTTGATGGGTATCCTCTAGTTTCTCTTCATGTTACTGAAATGGATTCTCATACAGAGCCTCCATGATCTCGTCATCCATGAAATTATCATCTTCGTAATATTTTTCAAGGCTTTCAATAAAAGTAGAAGCATGTTTGCAACAGTCATGAACTAAATTTAATGATGAATAAGATGCTTGATATCTTTCAATGAACAGGGCATGAAAATCTTTTAAACAATAAATACAGGCCAGCAGCAAATTTTCATACCAAGATTGGGCTTCACCTTCCAGAGTGGCCAAGAATATCTTCATCAAGCAATCTTAGGGAAAATCCACTTTCAACTTGCGAATATGCATATGAAATCTAACCAGATGTAAAGCAGCATCTTTCTTACCATCATTGTTAAACGTAGGCAGATTCCTTGACCAATCTACCTTGGGCATCTTATTCGGAAAACCTGGAATGTGATCTCAGCTCATGGGAGCGTATCTTCTCATGATTCGGTCCATCTTGAGAATCTCACAGCTACTGATCTCCCTGCAGTGAAGTCAACATGAAGCATCGATTCCTGGATTGTTCAGTGAATGGAGTCGCCAGGTGAATGATTTCAGCCTTATGATGTCTGACCGTTGTTCACCATCAACCATCAGATCTGAACTTGATACACGTACTGGGGGAATTTATAAGTTAAGTGTTACAATTACAAGCTACACCGGATATCGACTGAAGCAGCGTTTATCTACTATGCACTCGCAGAGCAATGTGCAGTTCGAAGGCTACCTGGCGTGACTTCAGACTCCGTCTATAGCTATAAATCAAATAACACTAACAAGAAAACCAGTTCTTCCCCAGTATGGTCGCCACTATGTTAGCGCTCAAATCTGCCTTAGGCTGAAATAAGGCAAGACTCAAGGCCACATCAAACCACGCTCAGCGTCGTAGCTAGCCCTACGAGGACAGGAGAGGGCTCTCTCCGGGTCAAACTCGAAAAAAGATAATCGAAATGGCTCGAGATGACCGAATTGATGACTGATTTTAGGCTAGGTATGAAGTACAAAGACTTTACAATTGAGTTTTGATAATTCTGTTGAATTCAAAGGAAAGGCAAATTTGGGTGCGGGGATGAGGCACAGTTTTTGCAGAGGTCCACTTGGGGCAAGATAGGCGATTGTTTTGATGCCTTAAAGCAAGTGATATGGGTAGATCAGACTGGTGAGGGGCTAAGGAGAGCAAGGGGTCTCAAGGATTCTCCTTAAACTGAAGAAAACATAGAAGATTATACAAATTTAAAGGCAGAGCATAGCAATTTCATGGATTCTAACTTAACACTTCATTTGTTTAATAACAGAATATTTAATAGAGATAATCATGCACATACACAACTTACAAGTACTAAGAGAAACACATCATCAACAAATAAAGCCACATGGATCCCAAATAGTGCTGCAAAACCCTGGTCTTTCCTTTGCGAACAACGCTGATAAGATATGTACAATATAGTCTCAAGCTATCCCAAGAGTCCAACCTCTCCTACTGAATGAAAATTTACATATATAGACCAAGCTATCCTCATTCCCTAACCTCTAGGGGTCAAGCTCCTCCTTCTAGGAGCAGTTTGAACAAATTCTAAACATGGAGCAAGAATCTAGATGACCAAACAACCTGCCTCTAAAAAGAAGGAAACTGATTCATTACATTAATTTCTTGCTAATTTGTGAATGAATCATCTAGAAGGAGGTAGATAAGTGCCATGTTACCTTACATACATCAAATTACATCATGTTGGGTGAAAAATTACATCAAAGAGTGAAACT
>APFE031460926.1:0-56166 GCA_000404065.3 Pinus taeda
TTCTGATTCCTCCTCTGCTACAGAGTCTAATTCTTCCTCCTTTAGTTCAAACTCTATTTTCACAGGTTCCTTTGGTTGGACTTCATGTTTATTAACATCTTTCACCTCTCTGAACACCACATCTCGACTGTACACAACCTTCCTTGTTACTGGGTTCCAAAGCTTATAACCCTTTAAACCATCCTTATACCCAATAAAGATGCACTTTTCAGATTTACTATCCAACTTGGTTCGTTTCTCCTTTGGCACATGTACATATGCATCACATCCAAATACCCTCAGATGTGAAAGAGAGGGTTTCTTACCAGTCCATACTTCTTGTGGAGTCTTATCTTCCAACATTGATGAAGGTGACCTGTTGACCAAGTAACATGCAGTATCCACCGCCTTTGCCCAGAATTCTTGTCCTAACCCGACACCACTGAGCATGCTTCTTGCCCTTTCCATCAACGTTTTGTTCATTCTTTCTGCAACTCCATTTTGCTGAGGTGTATATGGAGTAGTCTTAATACATATTAAAACAACTCAGACAAATATATAAAACCATACACAAAATATATTGGCGGAAAAAGGCTGAAGCCTCAGGCTTCTCTCTCACTTTCATTCATCAAAAAAATTGAATATAGTGTTACAAATAAATAGATGAGAGACAATTTTCTCAAGATAGTGCGTGCTATCTTAGAAACTTTTGGTTGAGATAATTTCTCCTTTGGTTGAGATAATTTCTCACCAGACACACACCAATATAGGAGTTACCTAAACTAACTCCTATCTTAGAGGAACAACCCAAGAGTCAGGCACAAATTCCTAACTTGGAATATTTAATTAATTAATTTATTTTTGGATTTATTATTGTTTTTATGAGAGAGGCTAACATTGCCCTGTTCAATGATAAATCCAAAATAAGAATGAGGAACCATCTTCCAAGTTCTCATGTTGATCCTCAAAAGCATTGCCTGAAAAAACCGCCAAATTTGGATGTTGAAGAAACTGCAATATGAATTCTAAATCATAGAAAAATAAACAATGTGAGAGCATAACACGTAAAACACATATAGACAGAGATTTCCCACTGGATCCCAAAATGGGGACTACCAGCTTGATTTTTCATTATGTTCCTTTCAATGTTACAAAACATATTTATACATGCCGAAGCATCCAATACCATGGACCGAAAACCATCGCATCCAAAACCATGGACCGAAAACCATTGCATCCAAAAAACATGTGCGAAAATCATGCACAAAACCATAGGTGGGTCCGCCCAACCTAACATAGGGTCCACAACCAAAATTTTCCAGGGCGCTGCCCCGTACCCCATAAAGTGGGGTTACGGGTACCCCTCAAACCCCCTGTTAACTATGTAGAAAGAATATAACACAACCCAACAGTAGCCTCATTAGATCGGCCCCTGTGATTTGCAATTACTGACTATCATTTGCTCGGCTTAAATCCCTGAACTGAGTTGCAAACCGTGACCAAGAACCCAGTTTAAGTCTCATCCCTGGACCATCACACCTTCTCCTCTTGGGAATCTGGATGCATTTCACCTCCCATGTGCAGTAGGTGAGATGCATCGCTCTTTCCCTATGTTACAGGTGCGATGATCAGATAAGACCTCTTCTGCTTCCAGATTTTGGTTTTTGTTCACTCTCTTCAACTTTATTTAGGAGTTTTGTTGTCTATGATCAGTATCCTACTGTAGAAACTCCCTTCCTTTGCATGATTCAGCCTCCATAGTAAAAAGAACTGTAAATGTTTTTATGTATTGTTCGCCATTTACGATTCTCCTTTACGAAGAAGTAGCGTAATCAAGTTGTCATCTTTTGATTTGGAAGTGTCGCAAGTGTCATTTTCAATCAAAGAAAAGAATATTATTGTTCTTGATGGTCGATTACATTGTTACTCTTGTATTTGATTTGAATTAATAGTTTTTCAAGTGTCGAAAGCAGTTTTCAATTCAAAATCGCAAAGTGTCGTCATTATCTTCCTTTCGTTTGTTGAAAAGAAAATCGGTAGTACTGTAGCTTGAAATGATTCAAATTTGTACGTAGCATTCTTTTGTCATTTACACATTAATAAAGTGAAAACAAATACATGCATGTGCATTTGCATTGAGACTGCTTGTTGGTTTGATTTAGGACAGTGCATCTAGTGTATGCTCTCTTCTCTATGTTGAAAGAATCTCATTTCTCTTTCCTTAGTAGCTAGGATTTTCATTGCAAAAAGAAGATTAAACGATTGTTTATCATCTTCAGATTGCATTTTAGGATTGTATATCTCATCATCGCGTTGAACCTGAAAGGGCAAACTTCTTAAGAAAAGATCAACTGTTAAAATAAATTCAATGAACATAAAAATGCTTTGGAACCTAACACACAACATCTAGAAGTCTAGGCTAGAGACGTATTCTGGCATCATAAAGCCTGGTAACTATCACTTTCATTGTAGGTTGGGTGATTGCTCCTCTTTGAGACGACAAGTGATAGTACGGACTTGTGCTCCCATGTACCGTTGAGTATATGTTGGGAGACCACAATAGGCTATATCCCTTATCCTTAGGAAGTCGTGTCTGCTGCCATATCGATCGCAATGCATTGAACACAACATTCGGGAAGATTAACTGCCGTACCATAAAAAGTATTCTGCAGTTTTGTGATTGGTTTGGTAATCCCTCTGGCTAGATTTCTAGAGTAGTCTCTTTCATTCCTTTTCAGACTCCTTAAAGGAAAAGGTCCATCTGAGCACTTGTCACTTCAAGCTCATTCAAAATCGAAGGCGACTAGAGTCATCTTTTGCTTTTTCTCGACTCTTAAAAATTGAAAAATCAAGTTGTGTCAAAGCATCTAAAATTCATTTAATTCGGAATCATTTTCCCCTCTATTTTGAGTTGAATGAGTAATCCTCAATCATGGAAGAAATTCAATCGCAACCCCGTCGTTCGCGAAAACTTATGAGTCAACCGTCTTTGACTCTAGAAATGAAACTATTCCAGACAAAGCGAACTCATTTAACCAGATCAAAGTCCCCTGGTTTGGTTGGAATAAGTGTTCCGACATCCTCATAGACTCCAATTACTCCAACCATTTCTGGTATCCATGCCTCTACAGAACAAATTCCGTAGCCACAAGAGGACATTAGAACTGATCCTAGTGTGACGGTAAACACTTCTAGTCCTGAACCAGCTCCATCTATAGCTGATTCGGAAGGTGTTATTCCCAAAACATCTGTCACTGCATGATCTATACCTTCTTTGGCACCAGAAATATTTTACGGACCTGACGGTCTACCTCTTCTGCCTGGATTGATTGTAATAGAAGAGATTGTGGAAGATCCTCCATCCAGTTCTCCATTACATTTTGGAACTAGGATCACCCTATATCCTTCATCAACAGAAGTTAGTCTCCCTTCATTGCATGTTCCTGTAGAATTGATAGGAAATATTTTGGATAGGCTAGATATGTCTGAACAATCGTTGACATCTAGGACTGTGTCATCTGATGCGGCAGAAGCAGAACTTCCTGCTGCTACTCCAACAATGTTCGCTGGTGTACCATCTGCCCCAGCTAGCTCTCAACCGCTAGATGGAGTCCATCCAGGGACTGTTTCGACAATATGGTCTGTTCCCATTTTTTCGTTTAGAATAATATCTGAAATCTCTTATGTTGAGTCTCAAAAAATTGATCCTTCGCAACAGTATCAATTTTGGCAATCTGATCCCCAAAGGCCAATCATTCCTTTGAGCACTAGACTACCGCCATATGGGGGGAAATATGCCCTTTCATTGTTTCCTAAGGGAGAACAACCATATGGGAGTTTGTAACAGAATTCGGGTCATGCTGGAATTACATCCAACGGTTGGGTGCCAATACTACCTCAACAATGAAGAGTTGTATACTCAATGCAACAAAGCCTACCTGTGCCGAATATCCCCACTACACCGGCCATTGTGACATTGTCGCAAGTAAAAGAGTTGCCTATTGTATGTCAACCTCAAGTTTCTCAAGTCGTAATACAACAACCTCCTATCTCCATGACACAACCGCAATCACCGATTAGTGGCTCCCTAACTGGAGCGACCCAGGTTCAAACGAGTACTATTACCCCTCATCTTGGTCAAATGGTCAGTATTGGACAACAGCAAATGGTTTCACAACCATGGCTGGTGCAATATCAACAACCTCAATTCCAACAATCTTACCAAAGATCTAAGCAACAAATCTTTGCAAATAATGGGTAGCCGTATATTCAAAATAGTCAACATCAATCATTTCATAATGGTTATGCTCATCAACCTTACCAAAGTTATCAGCATCAAATGCATTATGATGGTATGCAAAGACCCACTGCTCAAGCAATACCATCCTATCCTGGGTATGCTTTGCCGAACCTGAATCAACAGTTTCCCTTCGTGGCGACTTTAGAGTTACGGGATCTAAATCAGCTAACAAACGATCCAATTGCTTATGCCCCCTGGTGGCACGCGATTCCTCATAAACTTCCGTCAAATATTCATAAATTTAATGGAAATCCAGGTGAAGACCCATCGAATCATGTGATGAACTTTCATCTGTGGTGTTCATCCAACACTCTAAATGATGATTCGATTAGGCTTCACCTTTTTCAGCGAATGTTAACTGGTTCGGCAGCAAAATGGTACATTGAATTGCCAAGAGCTTCATTTGATAACTTCAGCACCCTCACCACAACATTTTTAACCCATTTTCAGTTACCCATAAGGTACGAAATAGGAACAAAGCTTCTTACCAACTTCAAACAGATGATAGCCACTCACATATCTGATCATATCCATGAGTGGCGGCGTCGTCATAGAATGGTAAAAACATATGTTCCTGATTAGCTGTTAGCTGAATGGTTTATTAAGTCATTGTTACCTTCTATCACAAAAGATGTGGCAAAGGGAGGGGTCTTCACTGAAGAGCAAGTCATTGCTCATGCACAATATCTAGACTTGATCTATACTCAGTCTAGCATGCTCTATGAAAAAATCCCTGATGCTCCCAGACCAAAATTTTCCATTCCTCCTCCTCCTATATCAAACAAGGACTCTCATGTCGGTGATGGTGTGATAGGCACGACTAGCACAAAAACCGTAAAGGCTACATCAAAGAAAGCTCGTACAGTTTCTAGTCAATATACAAATGAAGAACTTCTCGCCTCGGAGGTAAATGCTGTGTCGACTGACAAAAGAAAAGAACTGAAGCAACCAGGGGGAAAGAAGAAAAAGAAGGGGGACAAGAAAAAACAGGAGGAGCTGTCTCTTGAAAAATCTTTTGCAAACCCTTATGGAGATAGGAAACCAAGTCATCCATGCTTTATATGTGATGAGAATCATTGGACAAAAGATTTTCCACATAAAGTTGAGCTTAGAAAATTATTGAAGAATTTAAAAACCTCGGCAGTATTGACTGATCCGTTTCCAAATCCATGAACAAATCTGGTTGCTAGTGACAATGCTTCCCCATCCCAAGTGCTAATGTTGTCTGTTTTGAAGCAGCAAAATGATGCTTTGATATCGACAAGGAATAAAGACTACGGGAATCCACAGTTGTCGAATAACAAGGCTATTGATCAACCTAGTAGTTTGACAACAACTTTGACCAAAGTTGTGCCACCCATCATTCCTGAGCTAACGGTAAAAGTGCCGAAGGGAGTAGTACACAAATCGACATTTAATCCTCGTGCCAGAGCAGGACAACATTATAATATAGTGGAGGATCTGCCCAATCACCGTCCGCTATGTCGACACTTGAGATACTGCAAAATTGCCCCTCCCAAAAGTAGGCTTTATTATCAGCAATAGGTGGGATTGACCCACTGGATTCCAATCTTGTGGCCTTTAATCATAAAGGATATGACAGTCAATTACTAGCTCAACTAGCTTTCCTTATTCAAGTGAAAGCCCTCAACAAAATTGTTCATAGAACAATTATTGATGAGGGGGCATCTACATGTATTATGTCGATGAGTTGCTGGAAAACTTTAGGATCTCCACCCTTGTCATGATCATCAACAACATTAAAAGCATTTGATGGATGAACATACACCCCATACGGGATTTTAAGTAACTTGCAAGTCGAACTAGGGGGTGAAACAGTAGAAATTGATGTCGAAGTTATCAACGGAAACCTCGATTACAACATCCTACTAGGAAGGCCTTGGATATATGCTATGGCTGTAGTTGTGTCGACGTCCTTTAGGAAGAGTGCATTTCCCTTCCAAGGAAGAATGAAAATCGTCCACCAAAAAACATTTCTCCCCAATAGTTCACAAGTTACGGGAAGCATTCTGATGATCCACGAAAGCCCTCATTCGCTTCAAAATATCAGAGTAGGCCTGCTAAAAGACCATACATTAATGGGGACTTTTGCCCTACTGCCTCCAAACAATCTGGCGGAAGTGGCCACGATGGGAACCTGCAATATGGTATCTTCTATTCAAAAGATGGCCGAAAACAATATTTGCATGGATCATCAACAGGTATTGCCCCCGAGGCCAATAGAAATATTGTAGCAATCAATGTTTTCGGCTTGTGAGGCAAAACCAAATGAACACTCATCAAGCGTTTGGATAGATAGGTCTAAGGAATATGGCACTCCTTCAGATCCTTGGTTGCAAGTACATTCTACAGATGAAAGAATTGTTCAGTCAATGATGATTGATGGGGCACCATGGGAAGATTACCACCATCATTCCCATCTTTCAAATTGTAAGGAAGATAGTTCCAGTGACATTGATCATCCCTCAGTTTTTGATTTTCTATCAAATACCGTAAATACGGTGGATTCTGAGTGGAGCCTGTCCAATATTGAAGAGACTATTGCCATCAATATCTCAACCAAAACAGATGTTGTAGAGAATATTCATGTCGGCAAATCTTTTTCTTCTTCAGAACTGGAAATATATTACGCTCTTTTTCGTGAGTTCAGAGATGTCTTTGCTTGGTCATATGATGAAATGCTAGGCATTGACTCGAGCATAGTTGAACACGAAATTAAGATGTTTCTAGATGTCAAACCAGTACGACAATGGCTCCAGCAGGTGCACCCCAAGAAAGCCACTGCCATCAAGGTGGAAGTTGAAAAACTTCTCCATGCTGGTTTTATTTACCTGGTTCCTCCAACTGATTGGGTATCGAATATTGTTCCTGTAATGAAAAAGCAAGGAATGATTAGAGTGTGCGTCGATTATAGGGATGTAAATCAAGCTTGTCCAAAAGACAACAACCCTACACCCTTCATTGACTAGATCATTGATGAATGCACCGGATGTGAAATCTTTTCATTTATGGATGGATTTTCTGGGTATAATCAAATAAATATCCGCCCACAGGACCAGTCAAAGACTGCATTTATTTGTTCGTGGGGCACATTTTCATACTGCAAGCTACCCTTTGTTTTAAAGAACGCAAGGGAAACATTTCAGAGGGCAATGAATTATGCCTTCCATGACATCAAGAACATCATTCAACCATATCTTGACAATCTTCCGGCTCATTCGTGAAAGCGGACCAATCATCCGCAACATTTGAGAGCGATATTTCTACGTTGCCAACCCTACAAGATACGACTCAATCCACACAAATGTGTGTTTTCTGTCAGTTCTAGTCGTTTACTTGGCTTTGTGGTCTCAAAGGACAGAAATTGTCTCGACCCATGTAAGGTTCAGGAAATCATTGATTTGCCTCCACCTTCAAATTTGCTTCAGATTCAGAAACTCCAAGGGAAAGCAAAATTTCTGAGGAGGTTCATTCCAAATTATGCCAAACTTGCAAAAGGTTATACTTGTCTGTTGAAAAAAGAAATACCCTTCATCTAGGATCAGGTCACGCAAGCTTCCTTTGATGCTTTGAAGGAATCCCTAATAAAATCATCATTAATGTATGCTCCTGATTATCAAAAAGACTATAACCTGTATCTAGCTGCAGCAGATATGACCATAGCAATGGTTTTAGTTCAAGAAGACAATGGAATTGAACATCCTATTTATTATTTATGTCGAAACTTAAATGATACAGAAACTAAGTACTCCTATGTTGAAAAGTTGGCTCTTGTAGTTGTTCAAGCGATACAGAGATTTCGACACTATGTCCTCTTTCGAAAAACTACTATTTTGTCAGATTGCAACCCCATGACTTATATCTTGTCGCGACAATTACTGGGGGTCAAATATTCAAAATGGATAGCAATTTTGTAAGAATTTGATCTGGAATTCATAAAATCCAAATTGAAGAAAGCCCTGGTTTTCGCAGAGTTACTATGTGACTTCCCATCATCGTCCAACGATCCAACATCAAAAGAAATGATCATGGATGAATCTCTGTTTCTGATATCTCCAAGAAATCTGTGGTATAGAGATATAATCATCTATCTCCAAACCCAAACATATAGGTCTAATACCTCCCATTCAGAGCAGTGACGTACTCAATACCAAGAAAAAGACTGCATGATCATCGGTGATACACTTTACCCATGAGGAGGCTAAAAAAGTCCTGAATGATTGTCATTCAAGCGCGTGTGTGGGGCATCAATTTGGTTATTCTATGGCTCAAAATATTTTACGAGTAGGATACTTCTGGGAAACAATGTTCAAGGATTGCATAATCGCAGTCAGAAGTTGCCATGCTTGTCAAATCTTCGATCGCAAAACCAGAATTCCACCTGCACCTCTGTCGCTAGTAGTCGTTGTTGGGCCATTCACCAAATGGGACATAGATTTCATGACATGTAACCCCACCTCAGTCGGGGGGCATGGGTATATCATAGTCACAGTAGACTATTTTACCAAATGGGCTGAGGCGATGCCTACATTAAACAACAGCGGTGAAACAATTGCTCTTTTCTTTTTCAATCATGTAGTCTCCAGATTCGGTGTTCCACAAGCTATAGTCACAGATCATGGATCGCATTTTCATAATCACATGATGGTTGAGTTGGCTGCCAAATTGGGACTGTCCCATGATAGCTCTACTCCATATTATCCACAAGCTAACGGGCAAGTTGAAGCAATCAAAAAAGTCTTGAAGCGCATGCTGCAAAGGATGATTGGAGTCCATAAGCAGAGTTGGCACCTGATCCTGTACTTGGCCTTGTGGGCATAGCAGACATTGGTAAGGAATGTGACCGGGTTTACACCCTTTCAACTGGTGTATGGCCTGGAAGCGATCTTACCAGTTCAGTGTGAAATCTCGTCCCTGAAGTTCGCAGTCGACCTTCTCCCTGAAATTTCAAAAGAGGAGGCTCATTTCTTGGAATTAATCCAACTGGATGAAACCCATTGTGATGCTTCCTTGGCTAACGAAGCCCATAAGAAATGAGTCAAGGCGCAGCTTGATAAGAGTGTCAAACCCCGTGTCTTCTCAGAAGGTGACCTGGTCTTACTTTACGACCAGGAACCCAATAAGTTGGGAGCAGGTAAGTTCAAGTATGGATGGGCCCCTATATTGTCAAGCATGTATTGGAAAAAGGAGCCTACGAGTTAGTTGATTACGATGGGATTCCACTAGTGCAACCCCGCAACGGATTGTACCTTAAGCATTACTATGCTTAACTCAGTATAGTAACCCTATGCTTTTGTCACATTTTTTTTCGTTAAGGGCAATCGTTTTTGGTTAGGTAATCCACTTTTACATTTGTTACAGATGTCAAACCCATTGGAATCATTTGTTGGATATGCCGACAGAGCAAGCCATAGTTCTTGGAACCTATCTTCTGCAGCCTGGGCCATCTTTGATCCAAGCGGTGAGTTAGTATGTTTCAAAGGGGTATGTATTGGTCGATCAATGAACAACATCGCCGAATACAACGCGTTGATAGAGCTCCTCTCTGATGCCATCGCACATGCCATACGCTGACTTGTTGTCAGGCTAGACTCACAACTCATCATTCTACATCTCCCCAGTATCTATTCTGTATGGAATCCAGCTATCTACCGCATGTTCCTAAGGGTCAAGATTTTAGAAAGATAGTTCGATTCTATCCAATATCAGCATATTTCCATAAATTTAAACACATTAACAAATTCATTGGCAAATTATGTGTTAGATAGACATTTGCGGTATTTATAAAAGAAGAGCATCTCATCAATATTTGCATCAGGATCATGTAACTTAGCAAAAATGAAGCTCTAAAAATCAAATATATATATATATATATATATATTATAATATATATTATATATATATATATATATATATATATATATATATATATATATAATATATATATATATATATATATATATATATATATATAATATATATATATATATATATATATATATATATATATATATATATATATATATATATATATATATATATATATATATATAACTGTTTATGGTTTACACATAATGTTTTGTGTCCAAGACAAAATCAGTCAAATGACCCAAAAACTCAAAATACTAGGGGGCGCCCTAGTCTAATGGTGCTGGTGATAACAAGTCATCATCTGTGCAATCATGCGTAAAAGCCTAGTGCATCGAAATGGCACGCTAGTAGTATGTCATTGTAATCTCAGAGGCAGCTCGTCAGTCCTCACATCTGGGATATCGAGAGTGAGGCCTTCGATTTGATCCTGCAATGCTGCAAGAGTCTTGGCCACATCCAGGTCGCGAAGGAAAACCCTCCCTACAGCCTCTCCTGCTGGAACAATTGCTGGTGCTCTTAGGCGCACTGCTGGTTGCACCGGTCTGATATCTGCATGAGCACATGAGTTTTGATTAGTCTTGATAAAAGGAAGCACAGTAACATTATAAAAGCAATAAACAGGAATATGGTCAGAAATTTTACCTATAGCACTCCACTGCTCACCAGCCAACAACACCAAATCTGGGTCACCCCAGAAATCCATACCAACATATGGACACTCGGCATAAACCATCTCCTGATGGTTGAACCACTCAAAGAAGGCATCATAGAAAGAAACCTATGGCTGACCATCATGTCGGGCCATAAGGTTAACCCATCTTTGCATCCGTGGCGGCAAACCAAGTGAAGTGTATTGTGGTTGCATCAGTGGGATCTTCTTCGAGGCGAAAGTGGTCAAAATAGAACCATAGCCAAAGTTCTTAGATCGCCCATTTTTCACCTTGGTAAGTATTATTTTATCACCGAAAGTACTGCATCACACCAGTTGAACACCTTCGGTTCAAGGCATTCTAAGGCATACTGCATATAGGACCTGTTGGCCAAGTGAAGAGCCACACAACTAGCCATTCTAGCAAAGGTGAACAAGATGGTCCTCAAATACCGGTCAATAACATCTCGGATGTTGATCTTTCCGTCCCTACTCGGCTGAGATCCTTCTCTACAGTGTCAGCGAATATAATCCCTCATGGATTCGCCCCCACGGGCGGAACCTAATAGTGAGAGAGGGGCACCACACCTCGATAAACCGGTCAAAAAATAGATGTCCATGACAGTCAAGGGGATGGATTTGCCTCTAATCTAGAACACCTGGTTCGTAGGATCCCATGCATTGAGGAAATATTCCAACAAGTTGATTTGTTGCCTCATGCTAGAGATGCGGAAGAACTTGAGCAAGCCATAGTTCCACAGTGCAGTTACCGTACCCAGATCATGTAAAGCAACCATGTCCTCTTCTTCATGCTTGCATTCTCGCTATGTAACAACCATTTTTCTCCGATGAATCTCTGAAAAAAACAAGAGAAGAGTTAGGATCCTGATTTGGCAAAAAACAGGCAAAATTTCTATGAAAAACAGTGCACAAGTTTCCCTCCTTGTGTCCATCGCACCCCAGCTGTGTACTGGGAGTGATGCATACTGACTAGCCAGTGGCTACCCCAGTATGCATCACACCTTTTGATGTACACATGGTGCAATGGGGGCAGAATGAATTGTTCAAACCCTAGAGGCTCAGGAAAGCAGGAAAGCATGCTAGGAATTCAAAAAGAAAGGAATGCAACTGAAGAGCACAGGTTTAGCTCCTACCTGGTCCAGATGGTGCCAAAGATCGTCCACAAAATCTCCCGGAATCAGCTAGTGAAAATCGAGGGGGAAAACACCTCCAAAGCTCCAACAATCTCAAGCTCAAATGAAATGGTAAAATGGGGGGTAAAAAACTACTTTTAAGTTACTTTTCACGTAATTCAAGTAGGGTATTA
Source organism: Pinus taeda (assembly GCA_000404065.3). Lineage (NCBI taxonomy): Eukaryota > Viridiplantae > Streptophyta > Pinopsida > Pinales > Pinaceae > Pinus > Pinus taeda. Next base: position 12,148 of record APFE031460926.1, read on the forward strand.
GTGTTTTAACTCATTTTTCAAGCATGTATTCTCATTTCTAATCAGTTTGATGGAGCAATTGAATAGGTATTACGACCATCAAAAGAACATAGTGTTAACGATGGTTTGAATATCAATGACCATTATCACTAGCAGTTTTTATGCGAAGTTTAAGCTCCTTAAAAATTAAACCTAAGCAATGAGCAAATGTTCCCCCAGAGTTTAAGCTCATTAAAAAATGAACCAATATCCGGTAAATAACCATTATGAATGCATTATCATCAGATTTTTGAGCCCTGGTCATGTTCTTACCATCACCTCCACTCTGTTTTAGCCGATCATACACCTCCATTTAATTGTTTACCCTTTTGAGGAATAGCTGCGATGAGTGATTCTGTTAGCCGTCCTTGTAAAACTGTCGTGATTGAAAAATTCCAAACCTTTCCTGGAATCAGCAACTACCCGAAAATATCACTCGTTCCTCAAAAATGAGTCTCCTTTAAGCTCTTTTAACCTGACTCTTAAAATATGAAAAGATTGCCGAGCAATTGGCCTCTCCAGTTCATTAAAGCTACCGAGAGTGCTATCCCTCCTTAGATTTTGATATTTTTGGACTTGAGGGATTATTACACAAAAAAATCGAGCACTTGTCTTGTTCGGCTCATTAAAAATATTGAAAATTCATCCCTTTCATATTATTTTATACTTTTTCAGACTTAAGGGATTATATGACGAAAAAGGATTACTGGAGTTTCCTCTCCGCCCCTTTTCAGACTCTCTAAAATTGAAAAAGGACCAAGTTGTCTTTGTCGTTAAAATCGTTAAAACCAATAGCAACAAACGTATCCATAGAGACAAGAATGAGTTTCACTGTCGCTAGGATCGTTAAAACATAGCGACGGGTTTGCTCGAAGGGAAAATTATAGAACAAGCATATGTTATCCTCTTCAAGCTTGATAAAAATAAAGAGGTACTGGTTAGCAATGACTGGGGAAAATTAGGAAGAAAACTTGAAGAAAATTTATTGGTAGTGGGTCGCTCTTGAACATGACACTTTCACTCCATGTCTGAGTCGGGTTGGGTTATTCCGTTCACTGGTCATACTACCATTGGTCCATCGTACCATCCATCTTTGGGGTTAACGCTACCAATCCATTTCAGTGTCGCCGATATGTTCAAGAGAAGTCGATCAGATAATTCACCAACCTAGCTTGTGTCTCACCCGCTGCAATACCTTCACGCTTCATTCGTTCATGGCAGCCACCCTGAACCCTGTATCATCAGATCATTTTCACCTCCACAAAATCATTTTCTCCATTCCGTATCGTAGATGTGGGATTCATCAAGGCCCTCCTACGACGGTTCAATTCTTGTTGACGACAGCTCATTATCTAAGAAGTCGACCTAGGAACAACCCTTTCAGTACTTTGAAGCTTGCATGCCTCAATGGCAAGTTTCTCACTTCCGGCGATAGGTTTACATCAATGGCCTTCGACCAAAATATTTTTCATGGTGTTCGACGCCAAGTCCCATTTTCACACCATGCGAATTGTACTGTATTACATTGAGGGTCATCATCATTATCAGTGATTCCTCTCGTGCCTATTAACAACTTACATCATTGGTTGGTAATCAGGCGATGCCTTTCCATGTTCGACTCCAGAACATTTTTCACATGGATCGAATTGTACTTCAGGTGAAGATTGGATGAGTTTGAAGACCCCGGATCTAGTTTCATCCATCTGGGCTGTGATATATTCAGGAAAATAAAGACATCAAATGTACATCGTTGCTTCACAGATGATCATCCGAATCAAAGGATGATGGCTCTATCAGAATCATCAGTCTGCCACACAGACGAGTGTCTGTCCTATGTACATGAAAATGAATTTATAAAGCTGAGCATGGGAATGCCCTCCTCAGCTAGATCATGAAAATGTTATGAAGGTAATGTATTGTATTGTATCTTATTACAGGTCACCTTCTAGTTCGAAAAAACATCGGATCCTCATGATAAAGAATTTCACCCAACATCAAAGATCTATGACCTCATCCTTTAGGGGGCAACTGTTATAGACATATTTGGGCACTCCAACCCTAATAACATATGTCCATAAACCAAGGGCTTCTAAGTCCCTAAAAGTGTTGTTTCATACCCTAAAGGAACAAGGTCAGCTGATTACATCATCTCCCAAAATTTCTCCATAGAAAACTGCTCAGAACTGGTCAAAACTTGACCATATAGACTGCTCAGTGCAGAGGGTGCGATGCATCTCACCTGCTCAATGAAAAAAAGTGCAATGTATACTGAAAATCCCTTCTGTAGGGTGCGATGGGTGAGAGTAGACAAATGGTAGAGACCGTTTGCAAGGTGGATGATCATGGAATCTTCCAGAAACTTCTCCTGTGACACTTGCCACTCTGAATTCGCCCAGGGATGAGTAAGAGATCATCAATCTCCAAGTGGAATCAAGAACTATCAGAGAGAGGACACTAATCAAAATCATAGAAGTTGACTCACCCCCCTGCAATTATCTATATATGGATCCCTCATCCAAAAGATCTAGAGGTTGGAATCTTGTATCTTGTAAGGAGGTGTTGTTGGTTTCCTGGTGGGATATCATAGTGTTGGGTGATCTAAGCTTTTCATGAGGTGAAGAAGGGCTTTCATGCTGGGAGGATGATGCTGGGTCAGATCAATGGGTTGTAATCCTCTCTTCTAATCTCTATATCAATAAATCTATTCAAGTTTTCCTCCACATTTTTGTATGTTTTCTAATATATGCATGTTTGTGGTCAATATATATCTGGTCCTATATTGTTTATCATTGTAGATCTTTGCACTTTGAAGGTATTATGTTGCTTTGAATTTACATGTACTCTTTGAATCGGAGTGGTCAAGGGAGGAGCAACAAAGATCCATCAAAGAGGAGAAGGAAAAAACAGAGAACCAAGCGAAAGATTGAGGTTTGTATTCTTTGTTCCTCTCCTATCTACTTCTTGTAAAGGGAAACATAAGTAACTTTAATCTGTTTGTTTCTAAGATAGCTACCCGTCTTAGTGGGACTAGCAACTTTTCATAGACACTTGATTTCCCGATAACAATACTTCATCTTCTCTTTCTGAAAATGTAGAGGGTGAACATCGTTCCTTCTCATCTACCCCTTTGTGTGACTCATCAAACCATGAGGATGTCGACAAACATCCTAAATTTTCTGATCTTGGTTGTCATGATCTCTTCACCTCATCATCTGATCATGATGTTGACTCACTCGTTGTTAATATAGCTAAGCCACTTTTCTAAGAAGATCCATCTGTCAACGAGGTCAAAACCCCATAGACTGTCGAGGCACTTTAGCCCGAGCTGATGGTTACTTCAGGCCCTCTCTATCTAGAGGTTGCTTTTAATTCTAATAAGGAAATTGTTCAAACACTCAAGGCTCATCATCACTCATCTGTATCCACTCAAGATCAATCTAACACTCAAATTTTTCTTCCTCCACATGAACTACACAATTCCATCGCTCATGCATTAGAGGAATCTTACACAACAAGAACACTTGTGTGACGCAAGTGGTCTACCTTTCTCATGTTTTCTTGCATATCATGGTCAAGGGAATGCATACACTCAAAATTTGCATGTAGTGTAGCACAAAACCATGGAAAGTCCATAGAGTGCATGACATGCACTTTCACTCATTTTTGTGCTATGGATTCTTGTAAGTTTGGAGTGTGTCCGTTTTCAGTTTTATATCTTTAACATTTGTTGGTTCACACAACTAGGTTGCTTGTGGACCAAGCCTTCACCAACATGGGTCAACCAATGCATCAATGACTGCATTGGAAATATAACTTTACGTGACTAAACCCATGCACCATTAGCTTAGGAGTAGGAGTAGTGTTTGCTTTCAGCTTGCTTGCTTGTTTGCTTTCTTTTGTGTTTTCTTACTATCTTTTCTTTCGCTTTTACCTCTTCTTCTCCTTCGATTTAATTTCTCTTCTTACTATTTTTATTTATATTTGTTTCATTTTTTTGGTATATTAATATTTTGTTTCTGGAAATAAATGCTGCCAACTGTTACATTCTGGATTTTGAATAGAGTATGTGGCTAAAATTTGAGGAGACTTGTGACACTGCGGCACTTGGACAGTCTTGTGTCTGCCTTCTCTTTTCTTGGTTTTAAACTTAGGCCAATGAAGTCCTCACGGAAAATATGAACCATCTGAAAGGGAATTTTCGGTCCAATTATGAACCTGTGTCCACACTGGGAAACCCCATCCCTGTACTCAACGTTCTGCTATGTGTGTTTAAGCTCATCCAACTAGTAGAAATGGAGAAGGGAAAAATCTAAATGCGAAAACCTATGTTAGAGGTCTTACATGCTTCTTTAAAGGAACAACCTCTTCTTCTCCCAATAAGTCGAGATCCGTCTTCCGCCCCAAAAATAAATCAGGGCCTATGCATAGTTCTCTAGAAAAGTACAAAGGCGAAAGAAGACAAAGGCTTCCAACACAGAGAGGTGAAGCATGCAACTCCACTGGGTATTGACTAGGATCGCTGGCAGTGGAGCAACGTGTGTGTTCTTGTGTGACTCAATCGAGGTACTTTCCAGGCTTGTTGGAAGTGGACCAACACTAGAGATGAAAAATTATGCTCTGAAAATCTTCAACTCATGAGCTAAACTACCCTTCTCGGATTTGAAACATTGAGATCTAAGCCGAACTTTTGATTGTGTTTGATCAAGTTGGCAAAGTGTGAATCATGTATGTCCAAGAGGTAAATGGGGAAGCCAAAGTAACCCACACAATGATTCAATACACCCTAAAATACCAAGGCCCTATGCTAGAAATGGACAAAAACAGAGAAGCTGGAGTTCTACCAATGTGTCGCCATGTGTTGTAGCGGCTACAACCTCCCTCCAAAATTTTGGCCCGCACAAATTTCAGAGCCTTGCTTGAAGAGTTTCTCTTGATGACTACACACACTCGAGTTCACTCTATGAGCTCATGTAAGTCTTTACATCCGCGTTTCTTTTTCATTGCATTCAAGTATCTGCATGTTGATGTCTAAGTCATCCTTGCAACCATGTTCTAGTTATGCTCAAAGTCTTCGCTTCCTATGTGCTTGTTGTGTTTGCTATGAAAGAATTTGTTTCACTCACACATGGCATCACATTCACTTTCATGCAAGCATCATCTCAATCATGAATGATTAATCACAAGTGTCACACTTGTCACTTAAACCATCGGTTAGTCATGTTGAACATGTGTGTCTGGATGGTTTGGATCGTGTCATCTTCAATTCATGTGAGTGTATGTTCGTATGATCACCTATGCATCTTTTGATTGTTCACACACTTAATAATTTTGCTAAGGTTTTGACAAAAAAACTCCACTCTAACACCTAGACCATCACCTCGTCATTGACTCAATAGACTCTCAACCAGAATAGTGTAGAAGCACCAAGCTAGCTTGTTCAAGTTGCATTGCTCGTAAGAAATGGCATCAACTCTCATGTTGGCAACCCAGGCATTCGAACCCAAACTGGCTCCCTTCAAAATTTGGGTAGAGGACACTAACCTCACTCACTCAACTGACTGAGGAAATTGTACAGACGGGCCGGAAAGACACCAAGTGACCATCACTGTATCCTTCAAAAAATTGTGCAATTTTCCCAGTTGGTCATCTAGACAGTCGACCGATTGTTCATCTCAGAAATTGCACAGAATTCATGGGGAGGCCTTCCACTACCCATCAATCATCTCAGCTGAGAAATTTCATATAGATGATCAAAAGGTCAGCCACCCAGCCTCAGTGCATTTTCCTGCCAGCAGCTCCTAGCAGCAGATTGCCAGTTCCCTCTAGGAATTGCGCAATTTGTGCTTCCATTAACTGAGTAGGCATCTGGCAGTTCCCTCTGGGAATTGTACAGTTCTCACTACCAGTGATCCCAGCAGCCAACTGATAGTTCCCTATGGAGATTGTGCAGTTATGGCTATTAGTGACCCCAGTAATAGAATGGTAGTTCCCTCTGGAAATTGTGCATTTCTGGCTACCAATCTCTCGGGCAGTTCTGCAAGAAAACTGCGCAATCCCTGCCAAGTGATCCATCATTCAACCCGACCCGCTCCTCTGTAAAATTGTGAAAATATGGCTGTCCAGACCCCACTGACTGTTCATTTCGAAAAATGCACAGAGCATGCCTGCCTTGCCTTCCTACAGCCCAGGCCGTCCCTACCAAAATTTGCGCAATTTTGCCTCCTAGCCAAGCCAGACCTTGCAGACAGTCACTGTCGACTTAGATTGCCCAACTCCATCACTAAGTCACTCTTACATAGTTTTTATCAGCAGTGCCAAGAGCCATCATACCGCTTCACAACCTTTCTGTCTCTCCTGGTCACCTGCATCTGAAATGATCATGTGTCATGGTAGACTAGGAGGTTTCTAGATTTGATGTCATCTCATCATTAGCAACTGTAGGTATAGGTACACCAAAAAACATGGCAAGATGACGAACGGGATGAACGAAGGGAAAACATGTAGAAGGACGGGTTCACCAACAGATGAAGGAATGAAGCATGTGAAGCAGATGAACGCAACGAACATGCACCTTTGCGAATAGATGAGCTTGTCAAACCTTCGAGCATGCAAGCAAGGAACAACATGCTACAGCTTCATCAAGTGAACTAAGAACCATCAAGGACTCTTCACACTTCGCCATGAGGAGGTCAAGATATGATACATCATAAACACATCCATCACGCAACAACACTGTAGCTCGACACGCACTCCAGTAGCAACAATGTACCAATGTTGTCATGTCAAGTCATGTCAAGTCATGTCATGAGTCATGTCACCCACATCTCCACTATGGGTTATGTTGTCAACAAATGTGATGTAACATGGAAGTCCAAGAGACCCACTTGTGAAAAAAGAGTCGTGTAAGTCAAAAAGTCATGGAAGTTGAACAGTCACGAGGGTAGTTGAATAGCCACAAGGGTCAATTTCACCCTTGGCTATAAATACCCTGTCATTTGTACATAGAAGGAGTTTTCACCTCAGCTCCTCCCACATAGCCAAGAGAGTCTATAATATTTTCTTTGAGGAGTAAGTAGTGGCTCCAATGCCCCATTGACGGGGTTAGTGATGTATGGTGTAACAATGTGTCTTGGGACTTTTGCTTAATTCAGAAGCCTATCAATAGGCTAGCACATTTTCACACATGTATTGTATATGTTGTAATACTGATATTTCACACTTGTAATGCATGTTTGATCCAGGTGGAAGTTGGCGGCCACCCACCTATCCCACTTGGACCCCCACAAGTGTCTCTTTTAGCATTTCAGTTTCCTTATTTGTAGCACAATTTACTATTTTTAGCAGTTTTCAGGTCCTGAACTTCCGGAGCCGTTTTGAGGCTCTAAACGACGTTTTTTGGTAAATCTAGGGGCAAAATGGGTCCATGGACCGATGTTTCCCTTCCCAAAGTTGTAGTGCTTGGATAGATCTTTCTAACGAGCTATTGTACGTGTCAAACGGAGATCGTATGCCAAAGTTACAACCCCAGGAAATTGATGTACCAATTTACCCAAACGGGGCCCATAATTTGGCGTTTCATCTTCTAGGGTTAGGTTTTGGGATGTGAAGGGTTTTACATTGTTTCTCAACAATAAATAGGCCTTCAAACCTCATTGTAACACAATTCAAAGGCATGTAGCTACCACATTTCTTCTCAGAGATAAGCTACCATCGCCCAATCTAGTTTATTTCCATTTCTGTTTGTAAGCATATTTCAGTGTTTTACATTAATGCAATGAAGTATTATTTCCACTGCATCTCTGTGTTTATGGTTATCTCTATAATTTTTTGTGTTCCTGTTTAAATATGGATCAGTGTTATCAGAGTGGTCTGCTTTTTCTCTATTTTTCTTTGCATGTCCGCAACGAGGTCGGGATATAAGGAGTTAGGGCTTGAACTTGTCGAACCTTTGCAAGACCAGCCTTGCAAATCCCGATGGCCTCCCATGGCAGATGAGAAGAAAGATGAGGGGGCAGGATATCCAATCAAAATCTTGCTCAAAGAAGCCCTCGAGTGACAAAGGAATGTGATGATGGACAGCTTTACACAGATCCTTCAACTGCTACCCAGAGGCGACGCATCGGCTTCCAACAGCTACTCTGGAAATGCCACACCGTTTAAGGTACAAGTTAATTTTGAAATCCGCATATTTGAGGGTCAAATAGATGCAAATGTTGTATATAAATGGTTAAACTTGCTAGATGGGTATTTTTCTGTTCATGAATTTTCGAGTCGGGAAAAGATTATTTTTTCTCTTCTCAAAGCAACCCCCCACATCAAGGACTAGTGGGAAACCTATTGCGGGCAGAAGGATGAAAGCACTGGCTCACTATTTCAGCCGCACCCACCTGGAATTTATTTCAGGATGCCGTCAAGGAGCAGTAATGCCCTATCAAAATCTATGAGGACAAATACATCAAATGGATGACACTGCGGCAGGGACGGGACCAAGATGTGGCAGAGTTCAGCAACATTTTTCATACCCTTCGCACACAGTTGGGTATCAAATATTTTTGAGCTGCATCTGATACTCAAATACCACGGCTACCTACATAGATACATCCAAGAAGAGATGGATTTCCTGAACATATCCTCGCTCGCTATGACGTACCGATACGCTGTCAAAATCGAGCAAAAGTTCAAACAGAAGAAGCAAGGTTTTGGATCTACGAATCGAAAGACCAAAGGACAAAGCCAAGGCTGGGTGACCCAAGACAACCCATCGAAGCCACGAGAAAAGAGCAACACCAGAAAGTCGAAGAAGGACACAAGAAAGTGGTGTGAGTTTCACAAGAGCACCACTCACAACACAAGTGAGTGTCGGACCAAGCAGTTGCTGGTGGCCGAGTTGAAGGCTTCCAAATCAGATGCATGTTCCAACCCTGAGCCAGAACCCAACAAGGGGAATGGCAAAGGGAAGCAGATCCCAGTGCCACTATTGCCACTTCCAAGATCCAGAAGAATGAACCCGAAGATCCAGAGGAGGGGGAACGTCTTTTCCACTCATAGATGTGGGTGAAGGGTTTGTGCAATTCATTGTTGACAATGCCAGCCAAAAGAACCTTATTTCAGCAGAGGTTGTGAAGTGGTTGGGCCTACCGACTACACCACACCCACAGCTGTACAATATTGGGTGGCTTCATGAAGGATGAGATCTCAAAGTTCGCCAACAATTCCACCTTCTCTATAGCATCAAGCCCTTCATAGACGAGGTATTGTGTGATGTTACACCTCTAGATGTTTGTGATGTACTATTAGGCCAACCATACTTGTGGAGGCAACATGTTGTGTATGAGTCAAGGCCTCATGCTGTCATTATTTCTTTGAATAATTCATCATACAGGATATCAGAGGTAGCCCCACCTACTGCCACATCTTTGATCACTACCAAGAAAGGTAGCAAGCTGATCTCACAGAATAGGAAATTTATTTTCTGTCTGGTTTGCTCCCAAAGTAAGGGGAACATCATCACCACATCCATGACTCCCGCGAAGGGTTCCTCCATCCAACAGTAGCAGCAAAGGAATACGGTCATCTCAGAACACAGGAACATCTTCTCCTCACCCACAAGGGTACCACACAAGCTTCAGGTGAGCAACAAAGTTTGGTTGTATCTACAGAAAGAATGCCTTACAAGAGCCCATCAGAAGCTCTGACCATGCTGACATGGTCCTTACACCATTACTAAGGCTACGGAAAATAATGCTTTGGAGTGCAACATTCCTCCATTCCTTTGCATGCACCAATTGTTCAATGTGTACCGCCCTTAACCACGCTTCTCACCATTACTGGACACATCCGAGATCGCAGAACAACTCACTAGGGACCAAGTTCAGCAGATGGAGGAACTCAATGCAATGGGGACCATTTCTTCCTAATGGGGGAAGAATGATCCAGGTGGATGTTGGTGGCCACCCACCTATCCCACTTGGACCCCTACAATTGTCTCTTTCAGCCTTTCAGTTTCATTATTTGTAGCACAATTTACTATTCTTAGCAGTTTTTCGGGTCCTAAACTTCCGGAGTCGTTTTAAGGCCCTAAACGATGATTTTTGGGAAATCTAGGGGCAACATGGGTCAATAGATAGATGTTTCCCTTCCCAATGTTGTAGTGCTCGGATAGATCTTTCTAACAAGCTATTGTACGCATCAAACGTATATCGTATGCCAAAGTTACGACCCTGGGAAATTGATGTACCAATTTACCCAAATAGGGCCCACAATTTGGCGTTTCATCTTCTAGGGTTAGGTTTTGGGATGTGAAGGATTTTACATTGTTTCTCAACAATAAATAGGCCTTCAAACCTCATTGTAACACAGTTCAGAGGCATGTAGCCGCCACATATCTTCTCAGAGATAAGCTGTCATCGCCCTAGCTGATTTATTTCCATTTTTGTTTGTAAGCATATTTCAGTATTTTACATTAAGGAAATGAAGTATTATTTCCACTACATCTCTATGTTTATGGTTATCTATGTAATTTGTTACATTCCTATTTAAATCCGGATCAATGTTTCTTTAACCTGTGTTCTACATCAGAACTGTTTCATTTGTTGTATTGGATAATCTATTAATGGAAATCTATTGTATATGTCGTTAATGTTGTCTCATCCATGTTGAATTCTCTATCAGACATTAGAGACACCTTTCACATGAACCTTGTTGTAACAACAGTTGCACTCATTTGGATTGATCTGTGAGTGTTGTACATGTTATCTTACCTTGTATGTTGTGACTTCCGCATTTGAGTGGACTTCTCCACCAAAAGTTGTGTATGTCCTTTTGTGTTATATGTTCCTAGTCGAGTTAGGACTAATCCCTTTCAACCAGGAAACCACCTTCACCCTATTCCACTCACAGGAAAGAACCATTGACACAAGTACACTTACACTCACTAGGCACGCGAACCTCACTTCCAGAAGACAAATCAGACCACTCCCTTGTGCTGACAAGCAAGAGTTGAGGCAAATCCTTAAGACAATGGCAACAGGGCCATCTTACCGAATGGGACTCCCGAACCAAACAGTGTGACATCTAGTTGGGACTTCATACAAGGTGATCCCTTGAATGTTGTCAGGCCCAACACAGTAAATAATTCCTTCCATACTCGATGGACAATATCTGCAAAATATTTATGCGTTAGCCATGTTTTGTTGAATTTGAAGAGGGGAGCCTTAGGCAAGATTCCCCTTCCCAAGTGAGTATAATCAAGAGGTGATCTGAGGCAAAAGAAGGAATGAACAAAGATTTAAGATCCACCAGACCCACAATGAGGTGTTATTTCACCAAAAACTTGTTCAGGCACCTTAAAATGCATTCAATCCCCGACCGACTATTGTTCTAGGTGGGAACAATATTAGGTGGGGTGATATCGTGTAATAACAAAATGTTAAAAAAAGAGGTGAAATGAGACTCCTGATTTTCAGACTTGGCCTTGTCGCCCCAAACCTCATTACTATCAAGTGTTAAATTTAGGTCCTCGGCCATAATGAGGGAGGTAAAATCCAAAAACTAAACGTTTGAGACCTCACCCTAATAAGATCTCTTGCTTGTATATGGTGCATACATATTGATGATGTCAAGTTAATAGAAGGATACTTGCAAATGTAAAAAAACCAAAAACCTAAGACTTAAGGGTTTCTAGGCCATCGCTTAACCTCTAGAGGGACCACAAGAATTAGTGGCACAAATAGGCCACACTACACATACTCTAAGTAGGATTTACCATGACATGTCCTTAGGAATAATAGTTTATTGAAGAAGAATAACATCTAGTTTATATTAGAGAATGATACCTCTCAGAGAGCCAGATTTAGTTCCCACCCCTAACCCCCTTATGTTAAGGGACATGATGATCACGGGGAAACCATTGAATCAGTCTTGTCTACTTTAAGGACCCGAGTATCAGATGTTTCTGGAGCTGATAATTCAACAAGCACAATATCATCCATAGGAAAATTCGAGGTCATACGAGAAGAAAGATTTTTGTATTTAGTGGGTTTATTTTTCTGGAGGATCAAGGATTTTTTGGGAGTCATAACAAAAGGGGAGTGGCCTTTTCCTTACTCCTCCCTCAAGTGGAAGAATGAATTTTTAATGGTGAGAGGGTCCATACCAAAAGAATTAGAGTAGGAAAGAGTGTCCAGACCTCGATTCGATGAGATGGGACTGTAATTAGAAGCAGACACAAACAGAAAAGCAAATCTTGGGGAGCGAAAGCCACAAAAGGAGAATGCCGCAAAGATGAAGTAGGGGGATCCAAGTCCACAACCAATGGAGGAAGATGTATGCTAGTGTTAGGGAGAGGGAGAAGAGTACCCATACCTAGAGATATAATACCCAGACGAATGTCACTAAGGGGGTCATTAGAGGGAAACAAATGAGGGGTGACAAAATCAGGGGTTGAATAGAACCAAAGGGAGGATAAGAGTTACCTAGAACCTTTTACAGACTTGTGGGAATTGAAAAGCATCCAACCAATCACAAGCATCTGCTAAAAGAGAATGAGAACGACCCCATGAAGATATTTATTAACAAGATTGGTGGCAAGTAGACAGGTTGTAGCAAGTCACCCAACAAGTGACAAACCAAACACCTATATGGGATCCCCCAATAGTCGATGTTCAGTCTTTGGGTAAAAGAACCCCATAATAATTCCAGCATAGATAATAGACCACTTCCACAAGTGTCTTCAATGAGCACCTAAGCAATTTTCTTATCCAATTGTCCAATGCTCCCCCCATCCCAAAAATAGAAAGTGTTGATGCAATTGACAATATCAGAGATCGCCGAGTGGTCCCATAGATCAAAAGGGAGTCCCAACAATTTTTCCCAAATAATATTATGACTAGGGGATTCCTTGAGAGGGTTAAAACCACCCTACCATTTCTGTAAAAGTAACTAACCCCTTCCTTTCACCCAAGGCAAGCCTAAAAAGAGTTCAACGTCTTCCTAACTAAGAAAAACCAAAGCAAACCTAGCCATTATGCATCATACAGATCCTTTGGTTGTAACTTAGCTTAGGGATCCAAAACCTTGACATCCATTGTTTAATCTGGTCCCCTGTCATATGAGTGTATTGCTAGCACACAAAAGGAACATGTAACATAAAATGCTCAATGTTATCCTAGAAGCACTGGGTTCTCTGAGTTAAATTATTTGGTGTATCATTCAAATTCAAGGCTTTTAGAATTCTTATGACCACCTTTCTTGTTAGAGTAAACTAGGATGCAATCAACTACAGGAACATCTATAAAGTCACCTGAACGTGTCTCAGTCCTATTTCCTTGTGAATGATCTCATTGTCGGTTAATTTGAGCCTGATTTTCTGCTTGAATCGTGGTAGTGATGAGAGACTAGGGATCAGTAGAGGAGTTTAGCTGCATGATGAACAAGCGTCGATGCACACAAAATGATAGTGACAAATGCAATGAGGTAGGTAGCTAGCCTAACAACAACCAAGATGTTATAAAGTTGAAGTTTACACCTCACACTGAAAGCCAAAATATCAATGGAAAAAGGGAGAGTGTGGAATTTAAGGTGCACTTATGTCGTCCCTCTAGGAGTTGGAAAGAGTGGAAGAGAAAGATGACTGATATGAACACATATTTCCTGATATTGTATGATGTGGTCCAATCTAGGCCACCTCTCATAAATGGTCTCATCTTGTAATTGAAAACTCGTATATGCATTAAATTCTCACCAAAATGCACATACCAATAAATGGATTCCAAATTGAAAATGAGAAGCACGCTTAAACCAAACCCACTGAGAACAATGAAGAAAAGGAAAACCACGACTGTGTCAGGTGAACCCAAATCTCAAGAGATGAACTCCCAAGATAGATGTTGGCACAGTAAGTGTGAGAAAAACATCTGAATATATCCCAAAGTCAACAATTGTGACAATGATACTAAGTAGTCCTTTACTGAAGCTTTCTCCCTTGATAATTCAGCCCCCATATACAGGATGTAATGACTAGTTCTCAGTATTAAATAGAGATTAATAACCTCTTCTAGAAGCCCTACATTCTCACTTCCTTAGTGCTAAAAAATAGATCACGTTGAATACAAGAGAAAAAGAAGGACGATAATCAACCTTAGGTAAGTTATGAATAGATATCTATGTGCGTTTGGAGCTCCTATCAGGTTTATCCATCTCTAGCTCCTATATAATCAATTCCCACCATTTTAATTTGGCTTCTAATACCCACTCAATTGATGAAAAATAACCAGGCCAAAATTAGTACCCTGATTAGTGGAAACCTCTATGTCAAGCTAGATGGTTCTAGTTGCACTAAAAACCCAACCAAAACATCTTGTTCTATTAACCTGCATATTACCAAAAGGAGATTAGTCTATACTCAATAGGCCTATCAATCAGTCAATGTCCTCAGCTTAGAATCCTCCATATTAATAGTAAGTTCTAAGTGAATCTTTATGTATATTTGGAGCTCCTAATAGCTCCATCCATCTTTGGATCCTAATCAGTTGAAACCTCTATGTCCCGCTGGATGGTTTGAGCTCCAAACTTCATGTTTTGTAAACCTTTATAACACCAAACTGAGATAGCTTCATACTCAATAAGCTTGTGAATTATTCAATATCCTCAGTTTAGAAGCCTCCATGTCCATTTCCTTCCATGCCATAATTTCTTTGTCTTCTGTGAGAGCTCCACTTCAAAATCCATACACGCTGAGAGAAAAGGGGTTTTCACTGACCTATCATATCCTTCAGCCATAAAAAATATTGACCTCAAGCACATGAAATTATAGGTAAGGACAAATCCAATGGGAAAATGAAATTACAAGAGAGGACAAAGCCAACTGGTACAGTGATAGAGATGATGATGGAAGAACAATAGTGATGTTTACACTTTTCAATTTTTTACTTGATACAAAACCGAAAATGAAGAGATGGGATTGGTTGCGATGAACATTGCTTTCCCCACCCAACCCGACAATGAAAACAACTTTGGTGTAAAAATAAGAAAAATTCTATATGACACCAAGTGTCATAATAGTACACACATCAAATCTCAATTACTATTATTATTATCCAATTTTAAGGTCAAGACCAAGACAAACACCAAATTGGTGTATGAGACCCCCTTGTTTGTGGGACAAGGGACTAACCTATGAGAAATGATTTGAAGCTAAGTTTACGAAGGCATACATACTCTACCGCCCTCTGGTTTTGAACCCATGACCTATGAGGAGGAAACACATGCTCTTAACCATTAGGCCCTCTTAATATTTATGAAAAATAGTACACACATAAAATCTCAATATTTATGAAAATTTCATTATATATATATTCCACCAAGTCTCATAATAGTACACATATAAAATCTGAATATTTACGAAAATTTCATTTGTAAGTAAGTGTGTCAAACTAATGTTTCACTTTTAATTAAGACATAACTTTTGAAAACAATTTACAAAGTTAATTTTAACAATCACATTTTATATCTGAATTCATGGTCATGCGATCCATATTAAGAATGTTCAGAATTTTTCGGTAAAAATCACATTAGAAACAATTTGTCAACACTTTCAAACCATCTAGTCTGGTTCATCATTAGGACAAGATGAAGAACCAGATCGTGGCATCAAGTTAAATAGATTAAGAAAACCATCTAGTGTGGTTCACCACAATGGCAAGATGAAGAACCAATCTTGGCATCAAGTTAAATAGATTAAAGTTTTTTTTAATCGTTATAATATAAGAGTTAGTTTGACTAAGGAAATATTATTTATTAAAATTATTTAAATATAAAGAAATAGATGTTAATATTGAATTAGTCAAAAGTAAAATTCTAATGAAATAAATATCTAAAATAACAATAATAATTAGAATAAACTTAAATCATAAAATCCATAAAACAATTAATTAAAATATAAATATGTGTGTGTGTGTCAAACTTAAATAATCAAAGCAGTAAAACAAATAATTCTAAAAACCTGAAAATAAATAAATAAAAAATTAGTCTTACAAAAAAAATTATATTTTTTTTTTGCCCAAGGAAAAATTGTAATTTAATTAGTGAAAACAAAATTACATATTACAGATGCTTGAAATCATTTCATCATCTAGTCAATGACTGATGATCATGAGTTCATACAAAATAATAAATCATGGGAGAAAAGATTAAACTTTTCTCCCTTTCTATTTTCCATCTTTCACCATTCTCCTTGAGATGGTGTGGAGGATACAAGGGTGAGCTACTATCCTTCTTCTGTTCTTGAAGTTTCCTTGTCTGAATCAAAATTTTCTAAGGCATGAGGATGTTTAAAACTGCTAGTATCATTTTCTTCAGGTATCCTTTGTAGTTGTGTTAAAGTGACCTATATTTCAGTTTGTCCTTTTATCGTTTCATCATTTCCTTCTTTTTATTGAGTAGACCTGGAATGGGATCCTATTCATCATCCTCTTCCTCTTCTGACTCATTTGGGAGAAATTTCCATCCTTTGGGATACTTACCCGACTTATTGTTTCTTTGTGATAATTTCTTGGCTTAACGGCATGTGTTTTGTAGATGTCCCGTTTTTCGGCATGTTCTACATCTAAAGGCCGTGTTCTCGAAATGTAGGAACTAAGTCAAGTTTTTCTTGTTTTGTATCAATTTTATGCGATCTAGAAGGCCTTTACTAATGTCCACTTCTACACATATTCAATAAAAAGTATATATTTGTTCCTCCAGTCTTTGTGTGTCTGTCTTTATGTATTGTCTTAAAATATTCCCGGTGCCTTCTAGCATTGGCGTGCCTTCTAGCATTGGCTCATGCCAAAACTGTAGGGAAGGGTTTTGAAGTCTAACCCACATTGGAATTTTTGATACAATCATGGCGCTTTAATAAAATTTTGGGAATCATGGGGTAATGAAATGTCCTTTTGATCCCGAGAACCATGGGCCTTCCTAAATTACTATTTCTCGAACTTCCAATGATGCAAACTTTACGATGAAGAAACCTTTGGAGCAAAGGTGAATTTCATAGTTGGTTCTCCAATTTGTGAATATTCAATGGAAAATATGCATTGGTTTTGGCTAGAAGCTGTTAAATCTACAGATGATGGCATGGGTTGAAAAGGCTGTGTAGAGATCGTTTGTTTCTGGAATCTCTATGACTAGTTCTAGGACACAATTCACTTGTTCTACTATGTAGCGGCCAAGAGTGTTGAGTGTTTGTTTTGTCTTTGTTGTAGTCGTTGGTTCCCCTTATAGAATGTTTTTGTAGGAGAGATCACTCTTGTTCTGTTCTTGGTTTGTTAATGTAACCTTTGGTACAATAGATCTAATAATCCCACCTATTGTCTTTGACTTACTTGATCCCGTTGCTCCGCCCCTCAGTTGGAGATTTAAGATGATGGTGACGAATGAATGAATGTTGTATTCTTGTAGACATATCTAATCCTTTAGATATCTACCATTAAAGATCAAGTTTTTTAGATGCGGCGGGTAGCCCCTCTTTTTCATGATGTTCTACTTCAATTGAAAAACCATATTAGAGTTCCGTACCGAAACTATTGTTGATTTTCCAGCATGGGACTTTATGAATATTTGTACAACATTATGATATTTTAGTTTTCTGTGATCTAGGAAATCATATGATGGCGGTTTAGATACCTGTAGCAGAGTCTACTTTAAGGGCCTGACAAAAGAGGGTCAAGCTGCACAGTCGGGATCCAATAGCCATTGTTTTGTTTTCATTCTAGGTTGTCTAGATAAAAACTTTAGGTCTATTTTGATCATCCTTTGTAGGTGAGGATCTATCATAGATCATATTTGTTTCATGCAGCCTATCTACTTTGCTAGTGGTTACTAAGCAAAAGGGCCAGAGAATGGATCAAAGAGATAAACCCCAATTAGATGGGATATCTGGACTAGAGCAGTCGCAAGTGCGAATATAAAAATGATGAAATGAAAAAGGGGAATCCCAGGGTGCATTGATGCGACTCTGCGCATGAATATCTAACCCAATACCATAAATTGATTGAAAAATAAAAATTCCTTTCTCTAACGCACTTAGTAAAGAAAGCACCTTCGCAGATAGTGAGAATAGGAGATCTGATGTCCATAAGGATTTGAGGGGAAATCCCATAGTGTCTAATTCCAATCGTCACAAAATAAGAGATTCGGTTATCTTTTTCAATGGTCTTGGAAAGGGACATAGACCTGAAGACATCAATCTTCTCAACTGTAGAAGGTTACAAGAACCTAACATTTTCCATTCGTTGTGTATAAACAAAGATCTTATGCACATCATATTGGAAGGGTGGACTCTAGGCCCTTTCTCCTTATGTCGATCCTCCATAAAAAATCCTTGCCGTTGTCTTACATCATTCATCGCCACATAATATCGATGCCTTTGATTCTTCTATGCTTATGGAGATTAATTTTTGGGTTTGGCCTGCAACTCTACAGAGGGCTTGTTGGCATTTCTTGCTAAAGAGAAGATCTTATCGATGGAGTTAGCCAATCGAGGCGCAAAACAATCATTACACTAGACGTCTGAAGATTTGTTCAATGCAAAGCCAGAAGAAAATCCCATCAATTGCGCCATCACTAAATCTCTAAAAGCTCTAATTGCAAGCTTCAAATACCTTTCAAATATATATATATATATAGTCTAACTTATAGACGAAATAGTTTTTTTCACCAGAGTTAACCAAAATCCAACAATACAATTTCATGATTTTTTTGTTGTTTGAAATAGCTTTTTGAATTCATATATGGATTTAGCACCCTGAAAAACACCAAAGGCACCCGAATTATGTAGATTAAACAATTCACACTCAAGTTTTTAAAAATATCTATCAAATTTTCATTAAAATTAATGTGAGAAAATGTCATAAAAAACCATTTAATCTGTAAGTTACACTATGACTCTCTCTCTCTCTCTCTCTCTCTCTCTATATATATATATATAGGAACAACTTAAATTTTAATGTTCACAAGAGAAAGTCAATGATGGGAAAGAGATAAAATTGAGAAAGAAAAATAAAAATAAAATTAACATATTAAGAGATAACAAAATGAATAATAATAAAAAAATAAAAAACAAAAACTTTAAAATACAAAGGGATCAAACACCTACTAATATTCAAAACATCGTATCTATTCAAACTAATTAGCCTACTTTCAATTTCCATGGCCTCCCTAAACTTATGGTGATGAAAATGATCAATCCTTGCAATGACCTAGCCTCTTCAATACAAATATGATGTTTTGTCCTTTTCGCATGTTGTGCTAAAGTTGTGGAGTGAGTCCTTCGATGTTTGATGTCATTTGCATGCTCATGAATTCTATGATTTATTGAGTGTCTGATTTCACCAATGTATGGACTGGCACAGGAAGATGAGATGACATAAACACCTTTCCCATTTTTGGGGTCCACAGGGTCCACCAATCTTATGGAGCTCCTTACTACTAAGACTCCAATACTATTGCACCAACTAAAAAAAAATTCAAAAAACACATTTGTGATTTTCTATCACTTCCTATACCAATATAAAGATATTTTTGAAAATGCAATCTAAGTTCTTCCTGTAAACTATTGCTACATTCGAGTCCCTTCCTACATCAATACAACTTCTTTATATAAATGATCAAAATTTGAGGTTATATATATATATATATATGTGTGTGTGTGTGTGTGTGTGTGTGTGTGTGTGTGTGTGTGTGTGTGTGAAAAAAATTAACGAAATTTCATTTTACCTTCATAAATTGATTTCTAATTGGAAAGGTTAGGGTTCTATAATTTATAGGATCAATTGATGATTATTTGTGGATTTTCATGTTAGGAGATGTTGTAAATAATATTTCATTATACAACTTATTTAAAAAAAAATAAAAAATATAGAAAAAAGAAAAACAAAATGAAAGGGGGATATATAAAAAAAATGATATATGTGTGGAAAAACAGAAGAAAAAATAGATGTATATTTAAAATTAAAAATATGATGAAAAACCCCTTAGAAAAAAAAACGTGGTGCTAGCTTAAATGTTGCGTTAGATGTTAGATAAATAAGTTTAATTAGTTAATCACACAATGTAATCACGATTAACTAAGTGTTAATAAAGTTAATTTTGACATAATGATTTTTATCATATGTAATAATGCTCTTGCTATAATCAAAGACCACGATATAACCTCATGAGATCACCAGTTGCTGATGACTTCGAACTATCTCCGCCCCTCTAACAGTTAATCAAGGGGGGGGGGAGGTTCTAAAAGGTGGATCTCCCAATCTCACATTTGCAACGTGTCACTCGCTCAAGGACTTCAGACAGCCCTCCACCAAAACTACTTACTGCTCACCCCCCCGCCTGAAATCTACCTTTCCCCCTTCTCGCCTAATAATAACCATTAACCCCATTCCCTCCACTCAAATCTATTCCCACAACATGTCACATCCCCTCCAATCCACTCCCACCAAATGTCGTATCCCCTCCAATCGACTCTCACAAAGTGCCATATCCCTTCCGACTCTGCTCACATTGTTGTCACATCCCCCTCACTTATCATTAACGTTCAGCATCCATTCTGTATTTTTATCATTGCCAAATTAATGACTCTGCTCCATGAAACGGAAAACTTTCAACAGTAAATGATCTCTCCTATAAGATAAATTAGAACTCTGTTCAGTCGTCCTCTCCTCTAATGTTCCAAAACACTAAACAATAGAACCTGCTACTACTACTACAAACTTATCCAGCCGATTTGTTTTCCTCCAACCAACTCCCAAGTAATTAAGTGCTTCCATTTCATTTCCTTCAACATATCTTCTAAAATTAAATTGAAAGCCATAGGGGAAATCCTTATGGTTCCCCCTATAATTGAATTAGATCATCAACCCTTACTAAACAACACCATAAAATTTTTGAAACCAACTGTGAGTTCAACCTCTACAAACTCGACAATCAGTTAAAGAAAAAATTTCTTGATCTTAGTTAGAAATTGAGTTTGTGGGAGTCTTTCCTGCCTCAATTCGTTTTTCCTCACACCCATCATTTTAGAAATTTGTTTCATGGTTGCATTCCAGGTACATACCCAGTCAAAGAGAAATTGGTGCCCAAAACAATGATATTTTGTTCACAGTTACCCTCGACCCAATATGTCAAATTCTTCAGATCCAAAATTAAGCCACACTGAAACCCTTTTTAGTAGTTTCCCTCATGGAACTTTACAAAAACCTAACTTTTCCCCACAGGGCCAAAATTTTAGCGACATTTTTACCTAAAAATGTCCAATTGCCAAAAAGAAATCCTCCTTATCCATCCTGAAGGTTTCCTAAAATGAAAAAACAAATCATTTCCATAATTTCTTGGTTATTGGGCTATCAAATCTATCAATGGGTTGATGAAGCCATTATAGGTTTTCTATTAGTGTTTTCAACAGAAGAAAAGCCTTCAGTCTTCTTTCATTACAGTGAATTCCTAGCAGAGGTCATTCATGAACAATTCCTTAAGTTTTCTACAAAAGGAGTCTTCAAGCATGCCTCAGTTTTAGTTTACTTGTTCTTATTCCATCAAGCAAACATATTTCAATTTCCATTATATAAACTATATGAACAAGGAAATGCACAGTCTGTGATCCATTGGAATTCCTTGGTAAGGAAGCAAACCAATGAACTCACTTTCAGTGATTATGTAGACACATTTTGGTACACAGTTTCTTGCCTACTTAACAGTGATGCTGAACCTAGAATTGGACCTGAGATTAAGAGAATTCTACATCTCAATGAGAAAACAAAGATAGGTGACTAGTACCTATATCAAAATTACACCAAGATTAGGGTGTATGGATGCAAATTTCCTCCATATAAATTGCCTAAATTTGTTCCTATAAGAATTTTTGCATTAGAGTATATTAGGCAAATGATAAATATGGATGATCTGCACTTTGTGGCAGCCAAAAGGAAATATTAGTTCAAAATCAAAGCATAGGTTGGGCGTTTCATTTGTAATACCAAGACAACAACAAAAGAAGCAGATCTGCTGCTCAAATGAATGAAATTTAAATTCAGTTTCACTTGGCCATATGATCCTTTTGGAATAATATCAAAGCTGAGAGTAGAGTAGAAAAATACTCCTCACACTCATACTCTGAGACCTGAAATTGAGCAATATATGAATCAAAATCAATTGCATGAAAACACATTGTAGGAGCCAGAAGAACATGTAATTTCTATTATGACATCACAGACACCAGTGCCATAGGGAAAACACATAAAAGTCCCAGGGAGGATGTTTCCCCTTTAGTCTCAGAATTTCACGGGAAATAATTCCAAATATATAAAAAGAGGCAAAAAACAAATCCAGTAGAAGAGTTTTCACAGGAATAAAATGTTCAGTCTACAATAGTTTTCATAGGTCCTTATACTTCTATTATCCCTCAACTTGATGACATTTTCATAGGGTCACCATCATCTTCCACTTCTCAAGAACCACTGGAAACACCTCAATAAGGAGAATTGGTCCATGGTCAAGTTGAACCAAGTATATTTGCTAGGTATAAGGAAAAAAAAAGAAGAAAAATGAACTACTGGGAGCAAAAACCTATTCTTAGTTCTGGAAATAGACAACTTCATCACAACACAGACTTCTCTCTGCTTTTGACACGGAGGAAGGGAAAATGTAGATAGTTTTCCTTGAAGATCAAGTTCCTTTTTGTAAAAGTACAAATGAATACAAGAAGTCTATCTTTTATTTTAACATTTAACAAATCCATTCTATTGATCACATGGGTTTGCATAAGAAAATAAGTAAAATGTCATATTCTACCCTGACAGACTTAGCAATGGTAGCATCCAGACTTCAGGATTCAGTCAACAATATTCAGTCTCAATTAAAATTAGAGAAAATATCTTCTTTAGATTAAAACACTAAGATAAAGTCTTTAGAGGATTTAGTAATTAAACTGCGATATGATCCTAGTAATGTTAAAGCTATTGATGAGACCGTTAAAAGAAAAAATGTTAACATTTCAGCCTTGAAGAAACAACTCAAGCTTCCATCAACTGAAAATCCACAAACAAAGGAAGTTGGTCAACTAGAGAAGGAGAAATAAGATATTTTTAAAATTATTATTGAACATAATGGATAGATTAAAGAAATGGAGACTGAAATACAAAAGTTGCTAAAAGAGAAAGAGAAGTCAACTGAATTATTAGTCATTCCTCTTGTTATCACTCAAAACTTTTGCTTATAAGTTTTGGAAGAAGAGAAGGTTTCGATGTAACCACAAACCAAGTTTTAAGCATAGGCTCTAGCCAACCTATGTCTCAGAGAGGGCTCTCTCTATATAATTTAGTTATGTTTGCTTAGATATTAGGCTAGCTCTAGAGTTCAGGGGGGTTTATGATTTATATGAATATTTTGTGTTGGAATCCTTAAAACAGACAGATAGGTTGATGCCTTTAGGCCATTAGGCAATGGAGTCGAAGAAGGGGCAACAAAGTTGGATTTAACTCACTAAATGGAATGTTCAAGGGGAAAGATAACATAGTGAAGTACAAATCCTTGGACTAAATGGTGAGATGAATCTTAATGGAGGTGAGAGGGCAATCAAGAATCCTCAGACCAAGGCTAAGATGGGGGAACAATAGTGAATCATGAGTAAAGGGAAATTAAGAATCCTTTACTAGAGACCAAAGGAGAAACTACGGAAACTAAGGAGCAGTTAAGAATTCCATAGCTAAGATAGTTTAAGAGAAAACATTAAGAATGTATAACAGTAAATCAAAGTGCAGTTAAGAAAATTCTGTAATAATATTCAAGTTAAAACATTCAGAATTCTGAAACATTTAAGATTATGAAACAACTTTAAGAGAGATAAAAAAAAAAAAACAAGAAAATTACTCATTTGTATTCCGCTTTACACATGAATCCCTTGAAATATCTGATCTTTATTCATCAATCCAGCATGCTGGCCCAGTCAGTGATACAAAAGTTTTATAGTCTTTGAACAAAATTCTATTGAAAGTATAATAATCCACACTACATACTTCGATTTATGAAGTATTTATACAAAATATTATTACAAAATATCCCAAACTAACTTGGGAATTAATCTAGGAAATTCAAAATATGTTCTCGTAGGAAGATAGAGATAGCTATTGAACTGTTTTCTTGTTGTCCCTTTTATTGTGGTTTAGATGGAAGCTTATGGTTGCTATGCTTTGTGCTGGCCAAAGGTTGTTGTCTTCTATACTGATAATATTGACACAGATACTCTTTGACCCTATAACCTTTGACTATGATGCCCTTTTACCTCGTTTACTGTGTGTTTGACCTTTAACTATGTTCTGCTATAGTAAGTCAGTCAATTTTTCCCATTCTTGATCTAGTGGTAACTGGATACTCAACATTCTCTGGTAAGTTTCATCTACCTCAGTGTATTTGGAAAATTAAGGCTTATTTACAAACAGATGCTTTACCTCATGCTGGATGTAAAATATATTTTCAAAAGCAATGTACAGTAGCTTTCCGGTTGGTACTCCTGAAGCCTGTGAAGTAGCCACTTGTTGTCTTGCTACATCCCTGAGTTTGTCATTGTAATCTCCTTGTTCCATAAGTTTATCATGAATGACTAAGGGATCAGGTAGTCCCTTTTCCTTTAGCTTATCAAACTTAGCCATGAACCTGTCAATGACTACCTGCATTTCCTTGCTCTTTTCCTCTAACTTATGCATAAGGTCCCTCTTGATGAGGAATTTATTTACCTCCAGAATAGTAGCAGTCCCGTCTTCAATTTCTAGTTCTTGTAATTGGTACTTGTTCTTTGAATTTAAGAACTAGATGAGCTTGGTAGCATCTCTAGGCATGTTGCCTAATTCAGCCTTCACTTTCTCAATAGCTTTTGTTATTAAACTTATGAGATCAATATGCTCAAGTATGACTTGTATGGATGGCCAAATAACATTGAAAGAGTCAATGATATTGGCCCACTATTTTTCCTTGGCTTCTCCAAGTGGCTCCTTTAGTGTCAAATCTCTTTCCATGATTTTGAGCTTTTCCTTTATCCTTGTAGCCTTCTGCTCCTCTTCTTTCTGCATAATCTTAGCAAGCTTATAGTCTATTTCTAAGCTTGCCACCTATTCCTTTAGCTTGTTTATCTCGTTTGTCTGAATAGAAATTTCTTCCATGGCATGAACAAGCTTGGCTGCTTCATCTATTGTTGTACCTACTACTGTTGTAGAAGCTGCTGATGTAGGTGCTACAGTGGTGATGGGCAAGGCAGTGACTATAGGAGTTTTTGGAGCCAATGTAGCTGCCAATGTAGATGGTACCGCAGTAGTCACTATAGGGATTATAGTTGCTGGTGTGGTCCCTACTTCACCTTTCTTTAATTGGATTAAGGCATCCTATTCCTTCTCCTGTGCTCCTCAACTAATTATTCAGCTTGAGGACCAAATCCATTAAGTCCTCATGCTGAGTTTGAGACTGTAACACCTCCTGTGTTTGTGGATGATCCAAGGAGGGTATCTTTAGTTTTTCTTTAGTGAAGCAATGTCCCCGTTCTTCTATTTTATTAACTCCTCTGTTGCTTTGATATCTTTGGGATCATGTCCCATATCTATGATCAAGTCTTTCAAAGACTTGATTCTATTATCCTTGGCTTGTGATGAACCCTGTTCAAGCTGATACTGAGCTAAGATGTTGTTTAGGGAACTTTGCAGTGGATGAACAGATATGGACTTCCCTGTCAGGGTGGAGTAGATTATTTCTCCATCTTGCTTGTGAAACTCTATTTGGTCCACAGGGTGGATATCCCTGGCCAACACCTCACAATCAACTTTATTATAGTCAGTGTGTACCCTTGGTTGTTGCACATTTGGTTGAATTAAGGACACCTGCATCTTCCCCTCTGTGATGTCAAAGGTCGACATCAATGTACTCTAACCTGGAGTATAAAGTTTGAAAAGCTGAGCATATTTCTCACTTTTCAACCTTTCATTCCTCATTTTTATCTCTTTGAATTTGTCTTTCATACTTTTATCTTGGTCTACTGACCTACTAAAGGACGAGGCCTCTACACTCATCTATCTCTGTATCATCTAGGTTCTTGAGGATGATGGGGGGTTGTGTTTCCATTGAAGAAACAATACCTTTACTCCTTTCTCCCTTAGAATCAGTTATTTCAATTGAGCTATCGGTGTCTTCCTTCTCTGACATAGGATAAGCCTTTTGTTTTTCCCTCTTTCATATTGAGCATTGAAGGCTTGTGTCCCTGAACTTGATCCTTCCTCCTTGCCCCATTTTGGATTTTTCTCCTCATTCAAGGGAGTCTGCATGATAGGGGGTGTGCTCATTATCCCTTCCTAAGGTGGTACCTGCAGAAATGAATTTTCATCAAGTTTCTTTTCAAGATCTAATAATGTGTTTTCCACAACAACTTTAGTATTGTTCTTGTTCTCTAAAGTGTTTTCCAACCATTGCAATTGGTTGGCATATTTTTCTATCTCAGGGATGAGGTGATGGATATAGGGAGCCATCTTGCTTTTCTACCTTCTTTTGCAGATGAGATCGAAGGGATGATATCTCCATATGAAGCTTTGTTTTAATTTTAATCTCTAAAGGATCACGTATGCCTCCTTTCCAGCTTCTCTGCTATTACAAATAAAAGAACCCAATTGGTCTTTGATCTTGAGCTGGCCTTTCTTTTTGGGTGAGACAAATTTTACCTCATCTGAATTTATTATCTTCCTGTAGTACTCTAGGGCAAATAACCTCATTGGGAGGTATTTAAGTAGTTTGTATGGGGCAATATGGCACCCATAAATCTTGATTTTAGTGTGGTTTTTGGTACCAGTACCAATCTCCCACCTGGTGATTGATTTTTAGATGAAGGACTCTCTTGATCTCAACACTGATTCCTGGTGGAGGGGTTCCACTGAGAATGGCCACCACAGGATGGACAAAGGAATCTATGAATTCATTGCATGAATAGGGGAGGAATATTGATGAGTCAATGGGGTCCAAAAGATTGCTAATATTGGTTGGCCCTTGTTGTCCAACGTTTGCAAGGTAAGTGGCAATTTATCTGCTTAGAAGTAGAGGAACATGTGGTATAGTACTGAGGAGTAAGTGAAAACCCTTTCATTTCCCATTCTTGTGAACTGCTCATGCATTCTGTCAACTATGAATGTGGCAAAGTCATAAATAGTTGCAGGAGGTTGTCCTGGGGTATAGATGGACATGAAAGCCAGGATGACCTCATCAATGTACTCACTTGTGGAGTAACCCAAAACACATGATATCATATTTCAGCCCCAAGGAGAAAATATAGTTGCTACATATGGAGGGGGGTATTTTGGGGTATACCTCTCTTCTATGATGAAGGTTTGGATAAATTGGGGCAATCTTGCAAAGTTGAGTTTGGGATAGAAGTCTAACAAGTCTCCAATTAAGAGGGGAGTTAGGTTTGGCCCTAGTTGGAGCTGCAGCATCTTGTTGATAGACTCAGGAGTGATGGTGAAAAGGATTTTCTGGTCATGAGACATGATGGTTCTGTGACTGGGGACGTAGTAAGCATAGCACATATGTACAATTTCAAGAAAAATGTGGACTTGGGGGAACTAGTACTTGGGAAAATTTGACTCTCAAAGGCCAATTTCATCAGCATGGTTCAGGAACTTGTCCCTACTTTGGCAATGTATTTTGAGCAGTTGCTCTAAGATAGTGGTAACTTTTATCTAGAAATATCTATCAACTAAGGGAAGGTGGTCCAGGTCTAAATGGGGTGTGGAAATGGGTTTCACATTTAATTCAATAGGGGCAGCCATAATTGGCTTCTTGTGGATTCGAATTAGACTTGCACAAGGTTGAAATGGGGTTTTTCAAAGGTAGTTTAGCAGTTTTGGGGTTTGAATATTCAGCAAGGTGAAGTATGGAGTCTATTGGAGTAATTTCCATTATGTTTTAAGTTTTAAAAAATACTCAATGATTGGTCTAACTTGAAATTGATAGGGCACTTGGTGAATTCAGGTTTAAATACCTGAAACTAAGGCAAATTGACTTTGAGCAAGGTAACTGGTAGCTGCAATTGGTCAAAGGGTGCTTATGGAGGCTGCATGGTTGACTAAGTGGTCTGTGGCATTCTCTAGAGTGAAATTTGCACGTGGGTTGACGACTTTGATGTTTTACAGGTGTCGTGCATGTGTACAGAAGCTTGCAGGTGAAAATTCATTGAAAAAGACATTTTTGGGGCTTTATGGCTTTTATATGGAAAAAAAAAATTGGCGGGTACGGGTCAATAGTGAGTGATTTTTCGCATAGCCAGGAGGCAGTAAGCCATTAATTTCACACCGCTTATGGGCGTCGGGTGGTATTTGGTAGGGGCCACGTGATTCCACTCAGCGATTGAAACGTCGCCAAGGCAGTCTCGTGGAAAAAATCTTTTTTGGGCGTGAATCGTCTAGCAGATGATCCTGCCAGAAATGGTTTCTGGGGCATTGGATGTGGGCCTTCAGATCAGATGGTTGTTGGGGCATGATTTCATGTAGAGGTTAATGGGGGGCCTGACGAGCACTTTAAATATGACGGTGTCGGGATTAATGGTGGATTAAGGCGAGATTAGGCCGCCGGGTTGTTAGTCGAGGGCTTAATCAGGGTTTTGCCTAACTTAATCACAGATCAATTAGTTAGTGGGTTTTTTTCAGGTTTGATGTATCTTATAGTTTATATTTAAACTAGGGTATAAGGATAAGTTTATATAGGAAATTAACATATACGAGAAAAAGTTATCAATGGGAATTAATATATAATAGCTAGAAGTTAATATGAAAAACATCGGAAATGAATAGCTTTAAGCATAATGTATTTTCTATGATTTGTTTGTTTTTCACATATATGCATTATAATTTAGGCTAAAGTGTTTTTGTGGGTTTTTTATATGAAAGGGGAATTTACATGGAGGTGATTACTTTCCCTAGGCAAATAATGTTTTAACCTTTGGAAAAAGGGTTTTATTAGGGAAATGAATGAAATGAAGGGGGGATGAAGTTTCATGAGGGGAATTTGGTACTTGGTATCCATAAGTCATTGAGTCGAGGGTCTAGTCCCTCCAGAAGTCAGAGAAATGCTCTGAGCCGTTTCGACTTAGAGTTTTTCAGTACTTAGAACTTTATTATGGGAAATTAGTTAAGTAAATAGGTAAAATGAATGGGGAAAGTTAATCAATTAACATTGAAAATCCATCTTCATGCTTGATTTACCATTTACATTTGAAACCTATGATGAGATGATAAATATGCCTTTTTCCCTATCATCATATTTCTGCAACCTTTCTTCTACTTACCCATCTATTGGTCCTACCTTTTTTTCTTCACTTTATTAGGGTGCATTTAGACTAGCAAACCCTTATCAAAACATTTTCTTTTCTTTTCACAAATAAAACTATCGAATTCTATCACTATATAATCTAAGGGCTCATATTAAATTGATGAGCTCCTTTTTTTTACTCTACCTAATCTAATGATCTGCCAAGATTAAACAATTTGGTCAAATTTTATTCTCTAACTATCAATATTGAATTTAAAGCATGGCATAGTCAAGATTAAATTGTTTGATTACCCTGGATTGTGTCATGAATCACAAGCTTCACACAATCATTATTTTGTATAAAGTAAATAGTAGTGGCATTTAGACTTGCACACTTTTATGGTCTCTTTTTGTTTTTTGGGGTTCATACTTTTCACTTTTTTGGACCTTTTTCTTTATTCTTTTTGTCCTTTAATTTTTTCTTTTAGGACTTACACTTTTTTCATTTTTTATTTTTCAATAAGGAAAAAATTTGCAGAAAGCAAAGGTATGTACATATTATAAGGATTAACCTTAGCCATTGAAAATTATGACTCCTATTGGTATAGGAACCTAACACCTCTCACATCAGTTTCAGTTGCAGGTACATCAACAATAAGGGCTTCTACATCAGTAGCTACTACAGTGGAGACATGGTCTACATATACATCAGGAGAATTAATCAAAGCCATGGAAGACTTGTCTATCAGAGGGTAGGAGATTGAAAAGTTGAAAGCTGAGCTTAAAAACCTCCTAGAGCTGAAATTAAAAATTGATAATATGTATGTGTTAGAGCTTCAAAAGACTCACAAATTAAATCAAAGAATTGAAGTTTTAGAGAATGAATCTATCATGCCATAGACAATTTCACGGGAAAATGAGAACTTTTGGGCATAAATTAATGATGCTATGACTGAAATTTGACCTTCCATTGAAATTATTTTCGAGCAAGAGGAATTTGTACATAATCAAAAGTGGTCATCGAAAGGATAAAGGAAAACATAGGTCAAAAGCTAGGTGAAGCTACTGCTTTAATAACAACCTTGAATTCAAAGACAAAAGAACATGAAGAACATGAGATTATAGGTAGAAATGAGACAATACTTGAGGTAAGAATATTTCTTACAAAAAAGAATGTAATCTTACCGTTAGAGAATAAATGTTATAATTTGGAGTCTAGCATTCAAAAATCCCACAAGAAGTTCAACATACTGCACCAAAAGGGGCTTCCAGGTTTAAAGGGAATTGGAGATAAATTAGTTCAGCTAGATGACTATCAGTAGAAGCTATATTCTATAGCAAGAGATAAATATAAATTTTCCAACATAAAGGGAACCATTACAATTAAAGATTTCATGGAAGTTTTGAAGTTTGACATACTTATCAAATAGAAAATAAAACATCTGTTTATAGTGAAGCCTACTCTCTAGAAATATATTGATGTGGATGAAACCTATAGACAATTAATGAAATTCTCCACCCAAGATGAAGGTAGGTGGGATAAATTATGTCAAATTCTTGATTACGCCGAGTCATCACCATAATCCTTGAAGTCAGTTCCAGAGAGATTTAGTAGTTTTAGTTTTCCTATATTCCTGTACTATTTTTGTAAACAATATTTTAGGATATTTTGTAGAAACATACTGATATTTTAAATCAATATATTTTGATAAATTTGTATAAATAATTCATATTTTGAATTACAAAGGGTTGGAACTTGTATGAAGAAAGAAAATCTTTGATGTAAGGATGCATATGTGATGCAGTGTTCATTTCCATTAATATAGAAAGCTTGTTCCAGGATTCCTAGTAGAGGTCATTCATGAACAATTCCTTAAGTTTTCTACAAAAGGAGCCTTCAAGCATTGCTTATTTTTAGTTTACTTGTTCTTATTCCATCAAGCAGACATATATCAATTTCCATTATAGAAACTGGATGAATAAGGAAATGCACAATCTGTGATCCATTGGAATTCCCATTTTGGTACACATTTTCTTGCATACTTAACAATGATGTTGAACCTAGAGTTGGACTTGAGATTAAGAGAATTCTACATCTTAGTGAACAAACAAAGACAAGTGACTGGTACCTGTATCAAAATTACATCAAGATTAGGGTGTATGGATGCAAATTTCCTGCATATAAATTGCCTAAATTTTTTCCTATAAGAATGTTTTCTTTAGAGTACATTAGGCAAATGATAAATATGGATGATTTTCACTTTGTGGCAGCCAAAAGGAAATATCAGTTCAAAATCAAAGCACATGTTGGGCCTTTCATTTCTAATACCAGGACAACAACAAAAGAAGCAGATCTTCTACTCAAATGGATAAATTTAAACTCGGTTTCACTTGGTCATATGATCCTTTAGGAATAATATGAAAGTTGAGATTAGAGCAGAAAACGACTCCTCACACTCATACTCTGAGACCTTAAATTAAGCAATATATGAATCAAAATCAATTGCATAAAAACACATTATAGGAGCCATAATAACATGTACTTTATATTATGACATCACAGACACCAGTGCCATTGGGAAAACACATAAAAGGCTCAGGGAGGATGTTTCCCCTTTAGTCTTAGAAATTCACGGGAAATAATTCCAAATATATAAAGAGAAGTAGAAAACAAATCTAGTAGAAGAGTTCTCACAGGAATAAAATGTTCAGTCTACAATAGTTTTCATAGGTCCTTATACTTCTACTTTCCCTCGACTTGATGACATTTTCATAGGGTCACCATCATCTTGAACTTCTCAAGAAGCACTGGAAACATCTTAATAAGGAGAATTGGTCCATGATCAAGTTGAACCAAGTATATTTGCTAGGTATAAGGAAAAAAAGAAGAAAAATGAACTATTGGAACCAACAACTTATTCTCAGTTCTGGAAATAGACAACTTCATCACAACACAGACTTCTCTTTGCTTTTGACACCAAGGAAGGGGAAAATGCAAATAGCTTTCTTTGAAGCTCAATTTCCTTTCTGTAAAAGTACACATGAATACAAGAAGTCTATCTTTTATTTTAACTTTTATCAAATCCATCTTATTCATCACATGGGGTTGCTTAAGAAAACAAATGAAATGTTGTATTCTACCCTAACAAACTCAACAATGGCAGCATCCAAACTTCAAGATTCAATCATTCAGTCTCAATTAAAATTAGAGAAAATATATTTTTTAGGTAAAAACACTAAGATAAAGTCTTTAGAGGATTTAGTGATTACACTCGGATATGATCCCATTAATGTAAAAGCTGCTTAGGAGATCGTTAAAAGAAAAAATGTTGACATTTCAGCCCTGAAGAAACAGCTCAAACTTCCATCAACTAGAGAAGGAGAAGGAGAAATAAGATATGTTTAAAATTATTATTGAGCATAATGGATATATTAAATAAATGGAGACTGAAATAGAAAAGTTGCTAAAAGAGAAATAGAAGTGAACTAAATTATCAATCATTCCTCTCACAGCAGTTCCAGTTGCAAGTACATCAAAAGCAAGGGCTTCTACTTGAGTAGCTACTACAGTGGAAACACGGTCTACTAATATATTAGGAGAATTAATCAAAGTTATGCAAGACTTTTCTATCAAAGGGCAGGAGATTTAAAAGTTGAAAGCTCAGCTTAAAAACCTCCCACAGCTGAAATTAAAAATTGATAATATGTTTATGTTAGAGCTTCCAAAAACTCACAGATTAAATCAGATAATTGAAGTTTTAGAGAATGAATCTGTCATGGCATAGACAATTGCACAGGAAAATGAGAACTTTTGGGCAGAAATTAATGAATTTATGACTGAAATTTTACCTTCCATTGAAATTATTTTTGAGCAGGAGGAATTTGTACATAAATCAAAAGAGGTCATCGAAGGGATAAAGGAAAACGCGGCTTAGAAGCCAAGTGAAGCTACTGCCTTAATAAGAACCTTGAATTCAAAGACAAAAGAAGAACATGAAGAATATGAGATTACAGAGAAAACTGAGACAATACTTGAGGTAAGAATATTTCTTACAAAAAGGAATCTAATCTTACTATTAAAGAATAAATGTCATAATTTGGAGTCTAGCATTCAAAAATTCCACAAGAAGTCCAACATATTGCACCAAAAGGGGCTTCCAAGTTTAAAGGGAATTGGAGATAAATTAGTTCAACTAGATGATTATCAGCAAAAGCTATATTCCATGGCAAGAGATAAATCTAAATTTTCCAACATAAAGGGAACTATTACACGTAAAGTTTTCATGGAAGGTTTGAAGTTTGACTTACTTATCAAACAGAAAATAAAACATCTGTTTATAGTGAAGCCAACTTTCCAAAAATATACTGAGGTGGATGAAAAATATAGAAAGTTAATCAAATTCTCGACCACAAATGAAGGCAAGTGGGATAAATTATGTCAAATTCATGAGTAAATAGGTATTCATGTTTAGCAGCAAAGCAACAATTTTTTTAAGCCGAGTCATCACCAAAATCCTCAAAGTTAGTTCCATAGAGATTCAATAGTTTTAGTTTTTCTATATTCCGTACTATTTTTGTAAACAATTTTTTAGGATATTTTGTAGAAACATATTGATATTTTAAATCAATATATTTTGATAAATTTGTATAAATATTTCATATTTCGAAGTACAAAAGGTTGGAACTTGTATGAAGAAAGAAAATATTTGATGTAAGGATGTGCATGTAATGAATTGATCGTTTCCATTAATTTAGAAAGCTTGTTGCAGGATTCCTGTGTCACACAATTCGTGAAGTTTCCTCTCTTGTAAAATGATTATTTTTCCAGTTTTCCATATGTTCTTTTTGTCTCTATTGTTTAAATAAGATTAAGAGTTGAATTTTTTTAAATACACTCTGCTCTACCTTATAAACAGTATCTATGTTTTCACTCTAATATTAAATATAGAATTCATCCTAGTATGCTCTATGTTTAATTGAATCTAAATCTTTTCATCCCATTCATTCCATAAATGCTCTAAAGATATAAAAGCTTGCCTACCTTGCCCTATTACATCTGTTTTGACATTCTTGTATTTGATCAACCTAAGACTTATGACTCCATTTCCCAATGGATTTTCCTCGCAGTTTCAACCAAACCTATGAAAAAACCAAACTCAGAACTCAATGGCCTAACATCTCAAGACAGTTATTCTAAATCATATAAAGAGATCCCTCTTTGAAGTTGGAAGGGATAGATCCCAACATCCAAATTGGTTTTGTGCTTACCTCTGGGATTGTCTCACACCCTTGGGAATTTACAGAGTCAAAACATTATGGCGACCATACTGGGGACTTCACACAAATTTGATATAAATTGAATTTTTCCTTGGTAAAAAAATATTTTAGAGCTTAAAGGCTATTTCAACTGTGTGGCTATGAAATAGATGTTATTAAGGGTGTTTTGCACCTAAATTTTGTACATAGTTCTATTTGTAAATAATCTATTACAGATTTAGCTCCTAGAATGATATACACTAGAGCTCATCCAAATCCTAAACCACCAAAAGTCGTAGATAATCCTCAAAAACTTATTAGAAAGAGGAGTCTTACTGAGAGCCAAGAAAGTAATAATCCATTGCCTAGAGTTAATTCTCTCCCTGAAAGTTTTTCAACTGTTGAGGATATTGAACTTGACTTACCTTTTGAGCATAGCCTTTTTCGTACCAAGGCAGACACTTTTGTACCTAAGATAGTTTTTGATGAAAGTATTTTCAAACCTTATATCTCAAAAGGTAAAATAGTTTAATAAGATTGACTTTTTGGTGACCGAAATAGATAAGGCTACGCACAAAGTTGTTATTCATCAACAACCTAAATTCTTCAGCTTCTTCCTTTACGGTGATTCCTCCTATTAGTACTTCTCCTCTAGTAATTCCTCCTATTAGCATTTTACCCATTTCATTTGCTATCCCTACCACCACTACATTGATTCAACAAAGTACAACCCCTCCCCCTTTAATACCCTCCATATCCACACCTATTGTAGTTTTATCATCTTCTCATTCCCAATTACCTATCATGGCAACTCGTTATGCCCCCTGGTCCTACCTGGAAAACTAAATGCCATGCCACAACATTATCATATCTAAATACCTCAGTTTGATGGCACAGGGCCAATCACTAATCAACAACATATAGACAAAATGAATGATTATTAATATTTGCAAGAAATTGATCATGATGATGTGAAGATGAGACTATTTTCCCAAAGTCTCACATGAGAAGTTAAGAAATGGTTTAAGGCATTGGGAGCTGCCTCTATCCCAAATCTCACACAATTTCACCAAACATTCCTTCGAATATGGGAAGTAAAGAAGAATCCTCTCCAAATATTGGTTGAATATGAGAGTATAAAGGGAGCCTCTAGTGAAACAGTCCAAGACTATTGCACTAGATTCAATAACATTTCCAATTCTATCCCAACTGCAATACAACCCCCATTATGACTAGCTCTGATCAAATTTCCAAGTGGTTTTGATCCAGACATGTCTTACCAATTGAGGGAGAGAAATCCTGCTATCCTTGAAGAGATGCAAAGGAATGCAGTCAGTGTGGAGGCAAACTTGTTGGAAAATAGAGCTAGGTTAAAGATTGAGAGGAGAGCCACTATTAAAGAATAACCCACTTCTTCTTCATCATGTGCTAAGTTGGATATCTTAGTAAAAACCATGAAAATAATGATGGAAAGGATAAGTTTAACTGACAGGGCTCCTCTAAGGGAAAGTAAAGGTGTTCCTTGAATTATAAATCCTAATTTTAGGAAAAATCGACCTCGAATTAAACATAGAGAACAGGGAGGCAAAATTGATTAGTAGCAAGTTAGACCTCCTTTCGAAGATAATTATGCAAATGAAGAAGCTGAGGTAGTAGAGGATCTTGAAGAAAATCAAATAAACTTATTTAAGGAAAGTGAAAATGCCAACATTTTCTTAACTAAAGAGGAGAAAGATTTGTTCTTGCTATCACAACAAGAAGTCATTCGTTCAGAGTCGTATGATTATTAACAAGGATACCAAAATTATATCATGGAGGTGCACAGATAATACAATTTGAGGAGTAAAACAGCTGTTGAAAATCCTCCCAAGAAAATTTAGAGTGACACCCCTTCTACTAGCCAGCCAAGGGATGATTCTCAAAAGGAGACTTCTAAAAAAATAGGGTGTAAATATCAAATAAATAGATAAATGTCATACATATTTCAATATTGAAAATGAATTATTGAAGGTAAAAATTTATATTCCTATGACTAAATTAGTTAACAGAAATGCATCTAGATTTCATGTCCTAAAGGCTCTGAAGATAGGGGATGGGATGGACACAATTAACTTAACTGATGACTAACCTGAGTTATTGTTTGGGCCTGAAGTTGAAGGGAAGTCTGAGGATGGTAGTGTGCCACCTATCTATATTAGTTTGAACATTCGTGACAAAATTCTACACAATGCTATGCTTGATTCTGGTGCTTCACACAATCTTATTCCTAGAGGCATCATGGAGAAGCTGGGATTAGACACAACAAGACCCTACAAAGATTTATATTCTTTTGATTCGAGCAAAGTGAGATGCTTAGATCTCATCAAACATTTATGTGTCACTGTGGTCCAAATACTAGCAGAGAGTGTGGTAATGGATATTGTAGTGGCAGACATACCTCCCAAGTATGGAATGTTGCTATAAATGTCATGGGGAGAAAACTTACAAAATACGTTGCAGATGGACATGACCTATTCTACCATCCCTGTTTTTGGTCAGCATAAAACGTTATGCAGGGAAACATTAATGATATATATGGTGAGCAGCCAAGACAAACTAAATAATTACCCCATGTGTTACGTGCATTCAAATATGGACTCCTTTGTATAATGATGAATGTGTAGATGAAGATGTGTCACACTTGGAAGTTGAATTCACCAAGAGAGAGGAGATAAAATTAGATACTAGAAAACAAGATGAAGAGGGAGAAGCCCTTTGGAACATGGATTTTGATGGGGTTGTGAGAAAGGAAGGAGCAAGGGTATGTGTTTGGATCTCAAACTCACAGACAAGTATAGGAAAGAGACATTCTTAGAAGCTTAACTTCCAATGTACAAATAATATAGCTGAATATGAAACACTGCTTTTAAGATTGAAAAATTTGAAGAGGTTGGGAGCTAAAAGGATTTCAGCACATGGGGATTTTGAACTCATCATTAACAAAATTAAAAGTGAGTACTCGAGTAAACACCCTAGACTAAGGGCCTATAGAAATGCAGAAGGCCAACTTGTACTCATGTAGGCCTACTCATATAGGCTTGACGAAAATATGGGTTTCCAACTTGTAAATTCAATATTTTATTAATGAATAGGAGTTAGAAGGTGATTAAATACTCAATCAAAAGGGCTTGAAGTCCTCTACACTCTCGTGTTATTGACTTCTTAAGTTGGTGATCCCTTTGACATCAATACAAGTATTTTCCAACATAAGGAATACAGTTTCAGTGGCCTATGCTATTAGATGTTGTGCATTACATTTGATGAAGCTTTTTAAAATCTTGGGGGTTCTCCATTGTAATGGGCCTAAGTTGAGCAAATGGTTCACTTGGCTAGGCTAACGTTGGTTGGCTTGGCATGGATGCTTTTAAGCCATGGGGCATTATAGATCTATTATTTGTAATTAGTTTTCCCACAAGCATTTCCTAGCTAAAATATGGTGTTCATGTCGATTGTATTATTTTTGTGGTGTGTTTATCAAAGCTAAGAAACTGTGGCTTCTAAAAGGAGGCGATGGTTGCAATTGCCAACACATGTATGTTGAGGTTGAAGATAACATAGATAATCCTTGATTGGGATTTGAACTGCATATGTGAAGATTGAGAGGACATAGAGGTCCAACAAGGTGAAATGCAACAACAAAAGTGAAACCTGATGAGAACAACTAGTGTGAGAAAATGTGTAAATGTGAAAGCATGAAAAAATGGTTTCCAAACAACAATTAAAAAAAATAAAAATTACTTGGAGATGAAATTTGTAAATTACATATAGTTGGGCATACAACTATAAGACGTAGTTAGGCTTTCATACCCATACCAATAAAATCTCAAATAGACCTAAGTGATAAGGGAAACAAGCATGAATATTTCACTTCTCAAATTTAAAGGGGGGAATGTTAGTGTAAATTTGACTCCATGAAAAATTCAAATTTGTTAGGTCTAGGTACATCATTTTGGTGGCCTATGGTATTAAAGAACATGGATTACATGTGAGGAAACCTTTTAAAATTGAAGGGATTCTCCATTGTAATGGGTTTGAGTTGAGAAAAGGGCTCACTTGGCTATGCCTAGAAATTAGTCGGTTGGCTACTTTTAAGTAAGGAATTTATGCATTTAAACCATGAAGAATAGTGGATCTTTTATTTGCTGCTACTTTTCTCACAAGGGTTTCTAAGGTAAAATATGGTATTCATGTCCACGTATTATTGTTGTGATGTGTTTATCATGTATTTATTTCTCTGTTTTTTGCTAACAAAGTTGATTTATAGCAATAACCCTATAGCAATCTATGACAAGGACTTGTAGTGATCCATAACATGTGTGTAGTGATTTACATCATGGATTTATAGTGCTTTTTGCAACAACAATCCTACTCATACCAAGGATCTCTAGCGACTCCAACTTGGTTGATGATTTAACATAAATAAATACAAAGTAAACAAATATTTAATATACAATTTAATCAAAATGTGATAGCAAACTATAGAATCTATGATAAAAAAACATCTTCAACCTTGACATCATGAATTGAGCATAAACAATGTGAAAATACAAGAGTAAAAAATGATGTTCACCACATACCGCAGACCAA
This sequence comes from Pinus taeda, assembly GCA_000404065.3. Taxonomy (NCBI): domain Eukaryota; kingdom Viridiplantae; phylum Streptophyta; class Pinopsida; order Pinales; family Pinaceae; genus Pinus; species Pinus taeda. The sequence continues at coordinate 51,352 of APFE031460926.1, forward strand.
ACACACTAAACATCATATACAACAAACATCAAAGAAATGTCACCCCCTAAAACTAAAAGCACACTACTTCTACATAATTTTACCATAATTGTCAATGGAAAAAATTATAAACTAACTATCAATAAACTTGTTAAAATCGCTATCAGCATTGAACTTCTCTAAAAAGATGTAAAAATTATAAACTAACTATCAATAAACTTGTTAAAATCGCTATCAGCATTGAACTTCTCTAAAAAGATGTAAGCATGTGGTATGGCTAAGGCCAACAATTCCTTCCTTTCATTTCTTTAACACCATCATTATACTTTTCATTATCCCTCACCAAGTTAGTGTTTCAAAAACTAATAATTCTAAACTGAAGCAAGGAATTCTAAATCAGTCGATGACTAGAAAGAAAATAACAAATTCTAATTTGTGAAACGGACTTGGTATGCAACAACAAACGGCGCATACACAGTGACACGCATTGAACAAGACCACCAAAAGAAAAGAAACCTCCGGGAAAATTTGATTTCTTTCTTATACGAGTCAATAGGAGACTTAGTCGACCTCCTCCATCTTGCTCTCCTCCTGAACGGAGGCGTCCTCGTCTTCCAGAGGCGGCATGTCTGCATCCAGCTCACCGGTGGCATCGCCCTCGATGCTGAGGCAGAGCTTCAGCATCCTGTGAATTCTGGCAGCGAAAGTGTTTGGGTCTTCTAAACTGAACCCCGAGGTGAGCAGGGCGGTCTCGTACAAGAGCATCACGAGATCCTTCACCGATTTGTCATGATTTTCCATCTCGGCTCTCTTTCTCAGCTCCTCCATGATGGTGTTCTCAGGGTTGATCTCCATCGTTTTCTTGCTGGACATGTAGGACGACATGGAGGTGTCGCGGAGGGTTTGGGCCTTCATTATTCTCTCCATGTTTGCCGTCCATCCATACTCGCCCGTCACCAGACAGCAAGGGGAGTCCACTATGCGATCCGAAACCACTACCTTCTCCACCTTGTCACCCAAGATGTCCTTCATCACTTTGCACAGGCTCTCAAATGCGGTTTTCTTCTCTTCCCTCTTTTTCTTCTCCTCCTCTGTCTCTGTCTCCTCCAGCTTCAGCCCTTCTTTCGTAGCAGAAACAAGCTTCTTCCCGTCATACTCCTTGAGCTGACCTACTGCGTACTCATCGACGGCATCCACCATGAACAGGACCTCATAACCCTTCCTCTTCAGTCTCTCCAGGAACGGAGAATTCTCCACTGCCTTCTTGCTCTCACCGGTGATATAATACATGTCCTTCTGCCCCTCTTTCATTCGGGTCACATAGTCCTTGAGGCTCGTCATCTCGTCTCCACTCTTCGTCGAGTGATATCTCAGCAAATCCGCGAGCTTAGCCCTGTTCTGGCTGTCTTCATGTATCCCCAATTTTAAGTTCTTCGAAAACGCCTCATAGAACTTGGCATACTCCTCTTTGTTCTCCGCGATCTCGTTAAACATTTCAATACACTTCTTTACCAAATTCTTCCTAATTACCTTCAGAATCTTGTTCTGCTGCAGCATTTCCCTGGAGATATTGAGGGGCAGATCGTCAGAGTCCACCACACCTTTCACAAAACCCAGGTATTCGGGAATAAGTTCTTCACAGTTGTCCATTATGAAAACCCTTCTCACGTACAGCTTAATGTTGTTGAGCTTCTTCCTTGCGTCAAACAGATCGAACGGTGCCCTCTTGGGAACAAAGAGAATAGCCTTGAACTCCAACTGACCCTCCACACAGAAATGCTTCACACCCAGGTGGTCCTCCCAATCATTGGTGAGACTCTTGTAGAAAGACGCATATTCTTCCTTACTAATCTCCTTTGGCTTCCTCATCCAAATGGGCTTTTGCTTGTTTACCACACTCCATTCATGTGACACTTCCTTCACCTTCTTTTTCTTCTTCCCTTTCTCCTTGTCATCCTCCACTTCCTCAATATCCCCTTCATCTTCATCTTCCTTCTTCTCCTCTGCCTCCTCTTCGTCGTCGCTGACCTCCTTTTCTGTAGTCTTCTCAGTCCACAAATAGATGGGGTAGCTGATGAACTCGGAATGCTTCTTGACCAGATCCTTCAGCCACCGCTCCTCCAGGTACTCCAGCTGCCATCCCCAACCAAGCCATGCCCTTAAATTTAAATAAATGCACAGGAAAAGTTAAAAGAAACAAACTGATGAAACATATTAGAACAGGGCATGTTTATAGTACCTGGTCTTCCTTGAGAAACAGAGTAATTTTAGTTCCCCTGCCCAGGGGCTCTCGGTTAGCGTCTCTAGTAACAGTAAACGACCCCCCAGCCTGGGATTCCCAAACGTATTGCTCATCGTCGTTGTGCTTAGTGGTAACAATCACTTTCTCAGCCACAAGGTAGGCTGAGTAGAAACCCACGCCGAACTGACCGATCATGCTCACATCCGCCCCGGCCTGTAGAGCCTCCATGAACTCCTTGGTCCCCGATCTCGCAATGGTTCCCAAATTGTTCACCAAATCTATGCATTGCAAATCAGAAAATTTCACACAAAACACCCACTATAATATAATCTCAAGATTGATTAAACTAAACATAAGCATACAATCATAAGAATCATATATCAGAATTCTAGTGTACTTACCCGCTTTAGTCATGCCTATTCCGCTGTCAATAATAGTGAGGCACTTGTTAGCCTTGTCGGACACAAGCCGAATGAAGAGCTCCGGCTGAGCATCGAGCTTGCTCTTATCCGTCAGTCCTTCGAACCGAATTTTGTCCAGCGCCTGCAGCCATTGCCACGAACAATAATCAGCATTTAATATATTGGCATGTGAATTGATGAATCTAATTTACGAGGATGAATTGCTGATTCATCCTATTTTACTGCCCTGTAATCAAAGCTTCGAGCCCCACCTAATTCTCTGAAAATATAACCCTACACTTTGGATGGGAAGGGAATGGAAGTTCAAAATTAATAAATCTTAAATTTCATACTTACATCGGACGAATTGCTGATGAGCTCCCGGAGGAAAATCTCCTTGTTGCTGTAGAAAGTGTTGATGATGAGGCTGAGCAGCTGATTAATTTCAGCCTGGAAAGCGAAGGCCTCCACCTCGCCGCTCTGCATGTTCACGTCCGCCATTGGAATTGGAATTGCGACGAATCAAAATAGAATAGAACAGTGAACCAGACAAGTATTCAACACTTTCAGATCGCCGAAAACCTAGAGCAAATGCAGAAATCTCTTCTAAGATATATCAGAAACTCTGCCGATATCAATCTTTCGCACAAAACGTTGCCAAGGCGTACTTCTAATGGTTTCCTCACCCAAGCGATGAAGCCTAACAGCCTTATTATATCTGATTCTACGACTCCACGATCGTTCTTATCTATGAACGTCGAGTGAGGCTTTGGACGTCTCTAGAATCCTTTGGCCAATCTCGGGCCTTCGCAAGAGTCCATGTATTTGACAACGGGGTTTGCCCTTTAGGTAAATAGGGTCGTGGTTTGTCCTTTACGTTAATTTTTCATGATATGGGGTCGTGGTTTGTCCTTTACGTTAATTTTTCATGATAGTATTGGTTAATTCCAAGGATATGATAGTATGGGTTAATTTCAAGGATGTTGAGGAGAATTGGCTTTCCCATTTCCGATCGTGAGTTACTCAACAATTGGAAGTCTACTTAGTTAATTAACCCTTGGGCTTGGGCTTATTAATATTAATTTAGTAATATATATTAATAGGTTTATGATAAGAATTGTTAGAGATTAATATAAATTTATTTTGAAGAGGAATCTAATTTCTCAAAATATTATTTTTATACTAGATTATAGGGAAAATGCTTGGACTCTTAATATAATTTCGAATAATACAAAGAAAGTAAGAGACAAATAAATGAGATTTCAAACTAAATATTTTTAGAATAAAAAATAATATTTGAAATTTGAATTTCTATTTTGAAATAAAATTTGTTAGGAATAAGAATTATTCTAAAAATAAAAATCTATATTTGTTAAAAATAAAAATTATTTGTAGGATATTTGATTAAAATTGTCATTTTGTTTAATTTAATACAAATATTATTATATAAAGAAAATCAACTTATAATAAGTTAGGTCGGTAAAGATATTCTAAGCAGGTGGAATTTGAAGTGATAGTGCCATTTGCTTCCATTAAAATCTATGGATTATTATATCAAATTAATGAGTTATATCCACAACAACATTATATATGATTTATTAAATTAAACCAAGAGTTCATTGACAACAACTTTATATATGATTTTGATTATAATAGCAACTATATCTTTTAATTATAATTTTTTTCTCAATTGTATATATGATTGACAAAGTGATTTGAAAAAAACAAAGTTGGAAAAAATAAAAATCCAAAATAATTTAGCAAAAGCCAAAAAATAAAACCATGTTAATTTTTCTTTTTAATTTCCTAACTTAGATTTTTTTAGACGGAAAAACCTCAAAGAAACCCCCAATTCTCTTCCATTGCTAAATGTTTGTGTGTAAAACAAATGTCTATCATACATGTAAATAATTTTGACCAATTATGATTGCTACATTACAACTAATTTTTTTCTCGAACCCCATCCTCTATCATATTATCCTTGCAATTTATAGGGATCCGAAACACTCAAGAAAAATGTAGCTAACAATTCTTCATGTTACGAACTACCATCTTCACGATGAAAAAATGACAAGGAAGGGATGAAAAGCGAATTGCAGAATACAAACCGAAAACCATGAACACATTTTACATAGGCGAAGTGACAACTCACTTAAATCCCTCAAACTGAAAAACTTTTATGTTCTTCTTGGG